>BLKR01001796.1:0-247956 GCA_011170035.1 Teleogryllus occipitalis
CACATAAGACACACATGAAACAAACAGAATACACAAACAATACACTTTCAACAATTTGTTACATATATACAGTGATTCTTCTCTTGTCTTGATTTTATACAATGCAATCAAGTGATTCGGTTCAGTGTAGCCCTCCGCATTCGCAGTTCAGTTCAGGTTCCATGTATCAGTAAAACATACGGCTTAAGGCATCAGCATTTACGTGATCCTTACCCCTTTTATGAATAATTTCTAAATTGTATGCTTGGATCATTTATGACTAACGCATCAATCTCGGGTTCTTACTTGAACAATTATTTAGCCATACTAATGGGTTGTGGTCTGTTTCCACTTTAATTTTTGCATTTCCATCCAAATAGTACTTTAATTTCTGCAATGCCCATATTATGGCTGTACACTCCTGTTCTGTTGTACATCGTAATAATTCCGAATCTGTGAATTTACGACTTAAGTATAACACCGGTTTTTCTTCTCCTCTATCATTATACTGTGCCAAAATGATGCCAATACCTCTTTTTGACGCATCACACTGCACTATAAAATCCTTATTAAAATCTGGCGCGTGAAGGACGGGTTCGTGACAGAGCGTTCCTCAGTTTCTCGAATGCCATCTCGCATGCTGGCGTCCACGTTACCCTGCCTTGCCGTTCGCGACCTCGCAATAAGTCCGTTAATGGCGCTGATATACCCGCATAATCGGGAATAAATTTCCTGTAGTAACCCGTTAATCCGAGAAAAGCACGTACTTGCTTTTTCGTTTGAGGTACGGGGTGCTCTTTAATAGTTTTTACTTTGGCCTCTACCGGCCGCATCATGCCACTACCAACCATGTAGCCTAGGTATTGCACATTCTTACGCGCGTATTTACACTTGCCTGGCTGCACATGCAACTTCGCTTTCTCTAATATTAGAAACACCTGCTCTAAATGTCTAAGGTGTTCTTGCCATGTGTCGCTATAAATGGCGATGTCATCCAAGTATGGGACTGCAAATTCTGCACATCCCGCTAATAAAGCTGCCATCATCCTACTACACTGAAAAGGTGCATTTTTTAGCCCGAAGGGCAATCTTAATGGCCTATACGTGCCAAAGCTTGTACAGAAAGCCGCATATCTTTGCGCTCTCGGAGTGAGCGGTATCTGATGATAAAATTTTGCTAAATCCAATGTAGTAATAATCTTAGCTGCCGCTACTGATTCTATCCTCTCCTCCATGTTCGGCAACGGAAAATATTCTGATTTTATAATTTGGTTTAGCTTGCGATAATCTACGCACGGTCTTGGTTTTCGTCCCGGCGCCTCTACAAGAATCATAGGGGAAGCATAATCAGAGTCGCCTATTTCGATTATGTTATCCCGTGACATCTTCGCGATTTCTTCCTGCAAAATTTTTGATTGACGCGGCGACATTCGATAAGGCGCACTTCTTATCTTTTTCGACTCGTCCGTCAATTCAATGTCCATGGTGACGACATCCGTCAACCCTGGTCTGTCTGAAAATATATGCTTGTACTTTACAATTAATTTGAGCAGTTTGTCGCGGAACTCGTCTTCGACTTCTGTTCCTTCGAGCATAGCTTCCGCATCGAATTCGACACTATCAAGGTTAATAGCGTACTTATCCAGCTCGTCTTCCTCAACTTCAAAGTTTGAGCTACGATCTGCTACGTTGTGCTTATTCGTGTCGTATAATGTTTTGATTTCCGGGTCACTTTGTTGTGAAACTGCGAACTCAGTCTGGGTAACATTTATGAGTTCATTCACTTCGGGCGTTAGTACACTTGCACTGGCGTCCCTTTCACTAACGGCTCCCTGCTGCCTCAATTGTTCAAGGTTTTCTACCTGCTCGTCCGCGTCAAACTCGCCTGCCTGTCGGTCAGCCGGCCCCGACTCTTGAGTCACCCGCGACGTTTCAGCGGCTTTTGCCCGCGTCGTTACGGCTGCAACTAATTGTGGCTCAATAAATCCTGCCTTTACTTCTTCCAACAGAGCAGCTGTTCTATTACTTAATAAGTAATATCCGCTGTCGCATTCCCGAGGCACAACTGCGGCTTTAGTTACTACTTTCCCGAATGGCCCTTCAATAGTGACTTCTGCCACCGGGAGATTTCGTGGTGAGGCATCAAGCGGTTGCAAAATCCACACGCTTTCTCCCGTTAAATTCTCGTCGCTAATAAATTTCTCATGGACAAGATCGAAACTGGCACCACAGTCGCGCAAAAATCTCCGGGAATTTTATTAATTTTTCCAAAGAACACGTACGGTGAAAACAATTCCGTAGCTGTTTTGTCTGCCACATGATTCATTTTTTCGGCCACGCGGCGCTGCGGGCATTCACGGACCATGTGGTCTGTGGCACCACACCCGTAGCATTTCCGCTTGTCTGGCTTCTCGTATGCTGCCCTAACATCGGTTTTCTTACCGCTCGATTTCCCCTGAATTTCCGGTACTATCGGCATCGTCTTGCTCGTGCTTGCAACATGTTCCCCTACGGCTTCCGATTTCCTATAAGGCTTGAACGAAGACCGTTTCCAGCCTGCCCTATTGTTTTCATAGTTGTCTAGTTTACGAGCTAGTTCTAACGGCATCTTAAATTCCCCCCACTCATCAATAAAGTGCTCTTTCATATCAATAGGCACACGACGCTTCAATTGATCGGTTACAATTAGATTCATTAAGTCCTCGAACGTATGAATATTTAGTCCTGCTACCCATTCTTTGCAATAATTTTTCAGCTCTCTCGCGTATACGTTCCAGGTAGTATTCGCGGCTTTTACATGTTTCGCGAACAATTGTCGAAACTTCTCGGCATTGAATCGATACATTTCTAATAACCTACTCTTTAAATCGGCATATTCTGTTCTTCTACCTTGCCCTTCTAAAGTTAGCGATGCATTGATTTGGTGTGGGAGCAGTCCCATAAGATTTGCCACCCACTCTTCTTCTGGAATTTCTAATTGTTCCGCCTGACTCTCAAAAACACTTAAAAATGCTGTTATGTCGTCGTCCTCCCCTTTGAATCGGCTCATAACCTGATTTAATCGAATGTGCATTTTGCTATTTACTTCGGACTGCGGACTAGCTCTACCCGCCAGTTGGCCCTGTTCTATTCTCAGTTTTTCTAACTGAAATGCACGTTCCTTCTCTGATTCGCGTTCTTCCTTATATGCCTGAGCTATCCCTTTCACAAATTCCTCCTCGTAATCGGAATGCTCCTCTATCAATTTTTTTAGTACTACCAAAGTTTCGCCACCTGTAATTTGGAGTCCTAATTCCTGTGCCACGTGCACTACACACTCTTTCCCGAATCTCGGTAAGTAAGCCATAACTGAAACCTGAACCGAACCTTACAATGCAGATAGCTATACTTACACCAGATCCTTGCTGACTTCTTGATTTTATCAAAGCCGGTTGGCTTTGAGACGTCCTTCCTTCTCCGTCCTTCCTTCCTTCCTTCCTTCCTTCCGGCGTTGCCGTGAAGACGTGGGCGTCTGGCTAGGAGCGGACCCTCTCTGCTCCCGTGCGTTGTAATTATGTCTGCCCGTCGACACACCCACACACTGGCCCACCCACTGTTCGTAATATTGCGACCACGTATGAGTATGGTGCAACAATGCCGTGCCGTTCCGGCGTGAATGTTTTAACTGCTGCTATTATCACAATTGAGCAACACTTCCCCGTGGAATTCTTATAACCGCATCCACCAATTATACTATTTGGTGAATGATATTCCCCGTGGAATTCGTTTAACCGCTGCCACCAATTATACTATTTGGTGGGTGCACGTACTCCCCCGTGGGCTTCTTTATAACCGCTGCCACCAATTATACTATTTGGTGGGTGATATTCCCCGTGGAATTCGTTTAACCGCTGCCACCAATTATGCTATTTGGTGGGTGCACGTACTTCCCCCGTGGGCTTCTTTATAACCGCTGCCACCAATTATGCTATTTGGTGGGTGCACGTACTTCCCCCGTGGGCTTCTTTATAACCGCTGCCACCAATTATGCTATTTGGTGGGTGCACGTACTCCCCCGTGGGTTTCTTTATAACCGCTGCCACCAATTATGCTATTTGGTGGGTGCACGTACTTCCCCCGTGGGCTTCTTTATAACCGCTGCCACCAATTATGTCTACCCGTCTGTGACGTCGTGGGAATACACAATAATCACAGACACGAGCTTCAATGATAAATATGTACAGGTTTATTCACAATATGTACAGTACTACTTTAAGTTACAGCTCTGGTAGATCTTTACTTTCCTGATCGCAGGAGCGATCCTTAAAATGAATAACTGACTCGTGGCCCGCGCCACTCCTCAGCGAGCCTCCCGCACACAGCAGACAGCTCCGGCGACCTCTTGTCACCCGTGGATATAGTCCACAACGGCGTCCCAACACATGGTTTGCCGCACGAGCCTAGCTCGGCTCCGCACCGCCCTGGGCGCAAGTTTTTTGTGCGTTCGCACGAGGGTTCCCTCTCAGCTCAACAAACCCCACCCCCGCGCTCTGCGTTGGTTCTTATATAGCCCCCACCCACGTGACCTGAAACGTCACTGGGTTTTGCACACGGCCCACACTGACCGCTTTGCCAGGCATTTTTGGACATCCATTTCCCTGGATTCCAAGAATTTGACACGCGGCACGCGGCAAAAATGCGCTGTCCCGTACTTTGGGCATCCCTTTCCCTAGCTCTTAGGATTTCCCAGAATACCTCGGCGTGTCACATCCTGCCTGGCCCCTGGCGTCTAATCCTCTGCCGCCGCCCTTTTGTGGCGATTTCTAGCAGTAGCCTTACAATACGTTACAATATCTTGCGTTCGTGTAAATTTCCGAACTATTTCTGTTACCATTTGCAACATTTATATCCCGCCTGGACAAGTGTCACAAAATGAACTGGAAGATGTGCTCTCTCAGGTGCCTACACCTTCTCTCATTGTGGGGGACTTCAACGCCCACAACCCTGCCTGGGGTGGCACAAGGTCGTGCACGAGAGGCAGATTACTTGAAAATATCATAGATAACCAAAACTTAATTCTCCTAAATTCTGGCGAAAGCACACACTTTTCCGTAGCTTTTAACACATTCTCGTCCGTGGACCTAGCTCTCTGTAGTCCCTCGGTTTCTACAATCTTCGAGTGGACTGTCCTTGGCGACCTGCATGGCAGTGACCATTTTCCCATTCGGGTCAACCTCGATATTCCCGATCTGAACGTTGCTCGCCCTCCTCGGTGGCTAATCCACCGAGCTGAGTGGGAAACATTCATGAAAGAATTACGAATATCGGAAAACTGCCCAAACGACATCGATGCTATGGTTGCCCATTTTAATAACGCCGTCCATAATGCGGCCTCATCTGCCATCCCGAAGTCGTCGTGCCATGCAAGACACCCCCGTGTGCCATGGTGGAACGATGATTGTGCCACCGCGGTCCGGGATCGGAAGAGGGCATTGGCAAAACTTAGTAGGTTCCCAACCATGGAAAACCTAATAAACTATAAAAGATCCCGAGCCAGAGCTAGATTAACGATACGGGAAAGTAAGGCTGCGTCCTGGAGAGCCTACATCTCGTCACTCTGTTGCCGTTCATCCCCTAAACTTGTGTGGAGAAAGGTCTGTAAGATCGGTGGAAGACTCCCTTCGCCGTCTATTTCCGGGCTTATGGTAAATGGCAATCTCCTAACCTCTCCACAAGAAATTGCTGAAGAAATGGCCTCTCATTACGAACAAATTTCCAGCTCCGTACACTATACTTCTGGCTTTCAAAACACGAAAAGAAAAATGGAAAACTGTAAATTAGACTTCTCGAGTCGCGTGGAGGAAGATTACAATGCCTTTTTCTCCATGGACGAACTCTCCTGTGCCCTCGCTTGTGCGAAAGATTCTGCTCCAGGACCAGACCAGATACATAACCAAATGTTGAAACACCTACCTGAAAACGCTCGTTCGTTTCTCCTCGGCATTTTCAACAAGATTTGGGCTGAACATGCTATACCAAGGATTTGGCGTGAAGCCATCGTTCTCCCAATTCCTAAAGAAGGAAAGGACAGAACAACCCCCTCTAGTTACCGCCCAATCTCGCTCACAAGCTGTGTGTGCAAGCTTTTAGAGCGAATGGTAAATACACGTCTGGTCTGGCTTCTGGAACAAAAGAACCTATTTACACCTCTCCAATGTGGCTTCAGGAAGCACAGGTCAACCATGGACCACTTAGTCACCCTCGCTACGCAGATTTCCACTTCTTTCGTGCTACGTCAGCACCTGGTAGCAATTTTCTTCGATATAGAGAAAGCGTATGACACCACCTGGAGGTACGGTATTCTTCGCACCTTGCATACTTGGGGCCTTAGGGGACGGCTCCCTTGGTTTCTAGTAGGTTTTCTTTCATCAAGATCTTTCCGCGTCCGCCTTGGCGACGTGTTATCCTCTAGTCACCAGTTAGAAAACGGTGTTCCCCAGCGATCAATTTTGAGCGTCACTCTGTTTGCCATTGCTATCAATAGTATTGCATCAGTTATCTGGGAGCCTGTGAAAGCATCACTGTTCGTTGACGATTTTGCAATTTTTTGCTCCTCCAAGTGCGTGCACGTTATTCAGAGGCAACTACAACTTGTGCTCAACAAACTGCAGGAATGGAGCGAAGAAACAGGATTCAAGTTCTCTACCTCAAAAACCACTTGCATGCACTTTTGCAGAATCCGTCACCTCCATAATCACCCCGACCTTTTTCTTGGAGGACAGCAGCTTCCATTCGTTGAATCCGCAACCTTCCTTGGACTCACATTCGACAAGAGCCTAACCTGGCGAAAACACATCGTTAAACTACAGGGCCGATGTGTATCACCTATGAATCTCCTTCGCACTCTTACTGGTAGCTCTTGGGGCGCAGACCGTGTTTGTCTTCTGCGTTTGTATAGAACTCTCATCCGCGCTATCTTGGATTACGGATGCATAGTGTATGGGTCAGCGTCTCCATCAACCCTCCGGCCATTAAATACCATACACAATGCTGGCATAAGGATTAGTACAGGCGCCTACCGCACGAGTCGCATCGAATGCCTCTTGGCCGAGGCTGGAGAACCATCCCTGAGGCGAAGGCGGGATATTCTGATTGCCTCCTATGGCGCGAAATTATCCAATGTTGATACTCCCTCGCATCAAGCAGTCCTCCATCCAACCCACCTGACTTCATATGCGCTTAGACCGTCATTACCCCATCCCCTGGGTGTCCGTCTCCGTATGCTCTTAAAGAAGCTTCATATAAAATTACCCAACCCTGTGAAACCCCCCTCCCCCGAAACCTTGTTTCCCCGTGGAAACTACACCGGCCGATAATAGATCTTAGACTGGCTAACCTTCCTAAATCCTTGACTCCCCCCAGTACATTCTTATCGGAATTTGAGGCGATAAAATCTACGTATCCTGGCCACTTCTTTATTTACACTGATGGCTCCTCCCAAAACGGCAAAGTCGGATGTGCCTTCTACTGCAGTAGATCCACGCAAGGTTTTCGACTAGACTCTTCGTGCAGTGTCTATACCGCAGAGAAGTATGCGATCTTGGAGGCACTTAAATATGCTGGATCGATGTCAATAAAGAAAGTAGTGATCTGCAGTTTTTCAAAAAGCTCTCTTGAATCCATCTCTTCCTTCTCGTCTTGTGACCCACTGACAATGACCATCCAACAGCAAACCCACCATCTCTTGGTCCGTCAGTATATTTTAGTCTTTTGTTGGGTCCCTGGACACGTGGGAATAAGAGGAAATGAAATAGCGGACCAGGCGGCAAAGTCCGCTTTGAAGAAAAGAGAATTAGACATCTTCACAGTCCCCACGGAAGACACTAAGCTGTTTATAAAACGCTCTATCCGCAGTGAATGGCAAACAGAGTGGCATAACTCAGATTATAAGCTCACGAGAATCAAGGATTCCATAAATCCTTGGTCTTCCTCATCTCGTGATGCTCGGCGAGAGGAGATTATTTTAACACGCCTCCGAATCGGTCACTGCCATTTCTCCCACGGTTATCTCCTCCACGGGGACCCACCCCCTATATGTGAATGCTGCAAGGTGGATCTTACCGTGGAGCATGTTCTCTTACACTGTGTTAAGATGAGAGAGTGCCGTCGAAGGCATGACCTTGCTGGTTCCCTTGCGGAGGTTCTTAGTAATGACGAATCTTCTCTCTGCAAGCTTTTTGCCTTTTTGCGAGAGACTGGCTTGTACAGCCTTATCTGAGAGAAGATGATAATGCCAATTATTGGCTTTTAGCCCGAGATTTTAAACAAAAAGAACAAACTATCTGGCAATTTTTGCAAAGCCCTCTTATGAGTCCTTATATGTCCCTTCTCAGTTTTATTTTGATTATTTTAAAGATTTTAATTTTCTTTATTAATTTGGAACTGCAATATTATGCACTGGTCTTAAAATAATTTGACACGGGCGCAAATGACCCTAGCCGTTGAAGCGCCCTGAAACCCAAGCAATCAATCAATCAAACCCATACGGGATAGTAAGGTAGCGCCCTGGAGAGCTTATATTTCATCACTCTTCTTGATGTACGCCTCTTAAAGTAGTGTGGCGAAAGGTGCGACAGACACCTGAGAGAGACACCTGTCTGAGGCCTTCTGGTGAATGGAAATCTCACCTCACCACAAGACATTGTCGAAGAATTGAATTGGCCTTGTTTTACGTGGCGAGACTTAGGCCATGAGGCCTGCTCTTCCGTCTGACCACTTAAATTTCGCTACGCTTCTTTCACCAACCATGGGAGAATATTACTTGGGCGACGAAACAAGCGATTTGAATTTAGCTCAGAGGCATCATTTAGGCTTGAGGAACTTTTACATGCAGTAAATCTACTAACATGGGACAGCCGGCTTTACTTCCCCTTCAAAGGAAGGCGTACGAAGGATTTTTTCGCGCTTAAAAATCCACGACTTCGATCGGGTTTGAACCCGCAAACTTGGGTATAACAATCCGATACGCTAACCGTTACACCATCGCCGCCGTCGAATATTGTGCCAAGAATTGGCGTCCTACTACGCGCAAATCTCTAGTTCTGTTCACTACCCTCCTGCAAATTACATTTCTCGAGTTGCGTGGAGGAAGATTTTAATGCCCCTTTCTCCATGGATGAATTTTCCGCTGCCCTCGCTTTCACAAACGACTCTACCTCAAGACCCGATCAGATACATAATCAAATGCGCCTACCGGAAAACGCTGGTTCTTTCCTCCGCATTTTCAACCAGATTTGGGCTGAACGTGCTGTACGAAGCCATTGTTATTTCAATTCCTAAATAAGGAAGGTCAGGACAATCCCCTCAAGTTACCGCCCAATCTTACCGTGTAGCATGTTCTCCCTCCTGCATTGTGCTAAGGTAAGAGATAACCGCCGATGATATCACCTTGCTATCTCTCTTACAGAGGTGCTTGATAATGAGTCCTCTCTCTGTAGGTTTTTAAGCTTTTTACGAGAAAATTGAATGTACAATCTTCTCTGAGAAAATTTTTATCTGAAGTCCAGATAAGAGATGAAGTTCTTTTTCAATGATTGAACCAGTCCCCCCAAAAACGCTGGGGAAGGTGAGCATTTTTACCATCGGAAATTGCCGAGAAAAAATAAATAATAATAATAATGATAATAATACGCTCTATAATTTCAATATTTTAATTTTAATACGTACATAGTAAGGCGAGAAAGTAAAAGCCAGTTTGTAAGAATAGTCACGTCAATTTTACTTTCTCGCATTTACTAACGTGAGAAGCGAAAGTATTGCAATCGTTCGCCGGAAAACGGGGAATTTTTTTACACAAAAACTCTTTATTGCCGGGCTCTGGTAAAGAAAATGTGGATAAATCCAGTTGCTAATATAGAAAATTTTCTCTAACACGTGGCGTAGCTAGAATCCTTGTTTTGTGCGTCCTCGATACCGAAAACTCGATTTACGTCCGTCTGTACACAACACTAGCGCATACACCGTTCAGCCGATTTCATCCAAAATTGACATTCTCCCTTCGTTCTGGCTAATGTCGCGGCTCGTGGAATTTGAAACCGTTTTAATTTTGAGGGTTACTTTACATGAAGCCCCTCGGACATTTTCAAAATTAAAAAAAGGCTCAATTTCTTATTAAAGTTGTTGGATAGTGCAAAACAGGTTTAAGAGAATGGTACAGATCTCATTTTCGTTGAAATCCCTGATTTTTCAAAAGTTTCTGTTGTACCAAATTAGCTCTTTAAAAAAGGTAATGTACAATTTTCTGTAAAACTGAGTAGTTTTCGCGAAATTTGCGCATGAAATTTACCCAATTTTGTTCAGGCACTCCAAATCCTTTTTTTTCTGCACTAATGTAATAAGGGACGGTGAAAAATATGGTGTCGCATTTTCGGATATCCCTCAGTTTTTCGAAAATTGCAAACAAAATTGAAGACAGAATTTTTTTGACTCAAAGTGTGTTGTAAAGAAAAGCTCTTTAAAAAATGTCATGTACAACTTTTTAAAAAACTGTTCTTTTTGCTTATTTTTTGCTTGAAATTGATGAAATATATGCAGGTGTCACACCAACTACGGGCCACGAGAAAAATTGAATGGAAAAAAATTAATTTAATTATAATTTACTATTGAAAATGCCAGCATTAATTCTATTTTTACATTCTCGCACTAGCACTTTTTAACAATTTGTATTCTCAATGTCTTGATGCAACCTGCAATGCTTCAGTGAAATTTGTGCAACAATGCCGCAATCGATATTTGAGAAGCTCATTTTTGTTGAACGTGGAGATGGTGGCACTGATAAGATACAGCTGTTATTTAGTGGAGCTTGTGTTTCCAATCGTTTCAAAACCTATATGATAATCCATGTTGTTTGTTGCGGTTTTCTCTCGTGCCGTAAGAGAAACTGTGCTGACAATTGCATGATTTTTACAGCGAAACTCCTAGGCCGAGAGCCAGTGCTTCCGTTTGCGAAGAATTTCCCAGTAGTTTCTTTTTATAAATTACTCCTCATAATACCTGGTGTGGTTTGTTACATTTAATATCATCTATTTCTAAACAAATACTGCATATTGAATAAAAGAAAAGGTACATTATTGTATAACGTGTTTAATAACTTTAAGAAACCTATGCCCGCGAAAGTTTTTCCATAAAAGCCTATATTAATTTAAAATTCCTTTTTTCAAAAATTAGACTGGTAAGGACCAAATGATTTCTTACTGTCTTGAACAGAAATTTTTCTTTCATTCCAAGTATTTCTGCGGGTACTTCACCGTGGTCGATCTAACGAGCATATCTTGTTTTATTTTCCCGCGCTTCGTTTGAAGCGGTGTCACTAAAAAAAAGTGATGCGGTGTCAAATAAAAAGGCGGTAATAAATTAATTTAATATTACTGAACGTAGAATATTAGTAATTTAATTAGTTTATTTGTATTAGAGTCATTTATCAACTGTGTATGATGTACTATGACTAACCGATAAACAAGTTGAAATCAGAATACAAATGGAAATAAGTGTTTTGTCCAAGAGTTGATATTCGCCAAGCGAATGCTCATAGTTTTGACATCGCTGCGCTGGCAACAGTGCGTTTATTTGCTTCTTGGTTGAATTGAGTTCAAAAACGAGTAGTTATCGCGAAATTTCTGCTGTAAGTTAATGCACTCTATAAAAATATTTTCTAAAAAAACTGCTGCAAAATTTAATCTTTGAACTTTTTGTCGTGTAGAGCGAAGGACGCTTAAAAAGGGCTCAGGGCTCATTTTCTTTGAACTCTGAATTTTCGAAAATGCGTGTCAGAAATAGTGAGCGAAACCATTTTTTATGCGTCGACAAAAGTGAGTACGGCCAAGCGCATTGCATGGTGTAGAGGTACAGCACTCCATTAGCGAGTTAACTCCGTGGACCTGAGTTTAAATCTTGGTGAGGAGAAGAAAATTTTGCTGGTTGGAAATACTTTTGCAGATGTATTGCATCGATGTTACAAAGAATGTGAGAAAGCGTGTGCTTTAGTAGCTCCACTGGGTTCATTTTGGCATGCTAAGCACACGTTTCGTCGCACATTATTCACCTTTTCAGAGCTTTCACTTGAAGATGAAAATGTTAACATTTTAAGTATAATGAATTACATTTTTATCACAGTTGCTGTGTAATTATTTTACATTTTGTGTGTTCTTACATTTTATGATAATTGAATTGTTAGGAGTTTCAACTTTGAGTGACAAATTCCGAAGAGATCCACAATGTTGAACGAAACGACGTAACATGACAAAATGATTTTTTTAAATATGAGAACGTATTTGATGAACACTTTCAAGATAAATAGGTTGTTTATAGGATGTATCTGTTACAGCTTTTTTCTTTTTCATCTCAACATGTATTTCTAGCTAGACTATTGCTATTTCTTCCTACCCGATTGCTATTTGTTCGTCGTTTTTTGTTTGTAGTGTTTAGTTTTGTTTTTAAATTACAGGACCCAGTGCTTCTGCGGTAATGATGAACCTCCGTCCACGTCACGTTTGCCTGATTCATCGTGCAATATGAAATGTCCTACTGATCCTCGAGAAGCCTGTGGTGGTTATTTCACAATTAATGTCTACGAAACGGGGATTACCAGTGAGTATTGCGTGTCTTATTTGTATTGCTACGTAAATAAGTTAAGAACGTTGTGAGTTACGAGTAGTTCGGTTCCTTATGGATTATGTTGACAGTAAATTCTTAAGTTCGAAAGATAATACCATATCTGCATAGTTTTCGAACAGATTGTTGCAGTATGTTTTCATATCGTGTTACGATTTAATAAGTATTTTTAAGTGATCATTACATGTAATATGTGGCCTTCTGTGGCCTCCGACTCTTGCAAACGGTCGGGAGCTCCCAAATTCTCGACTCGGACTAACTCTGTGTCGGACCTCCAGAGTAAGTGGGGTGTCATGATGTTCTCCTGCAAGTGTGCGGCGGGGTATAAACCGTGACACTCCCTGATATATTACCGTGGCAGCCCTGGCACACCAGCGGAGGGTCCCCTAGTTGAGCTTCATGGTGGGTGGGGACCACGAGGATGAATTAGTATCCCTTCTCAGGGGTTCAAAAATACCCCCTCTGCGCTCTTCCCAAAGGAAGAGGAAACTATACGAAAGAAAAATATGGGCCTAGAAAGCTTCTGCAAAGAAAGTGATCTGCCAACTAAACCCCGTATTATTTTAATGACTTGCAGCGAAGAAGGAAATACTATATAAGTTCATAAGTATATAAGTTCAAGAAAAATACCATGGCTTAAAAGGGAAGGATGGGAAATTCCAGGTAGTCGTTTGCCAACGCACTGGAAACATTCTTTTCGAGTGTCGGTCAGGTGAACAAATTGACAGAGTTTTAAATGTGAAGGAAATGGCTGGCCTCCTGGTTTAAGTGTCGACCGACCTTACCTTAAATCTGTGTAAGGGTGCAGTAAATCACGACGATTTCGCCACTGAAATCGAGGAAAAGTTGAAATCCTTCTTCCTGTGTGAGGGAGTTACGGACGTGCACACCTAAAGGGGAATGGTTTATTCACTCCCACTTCAACGCTGATTCTCACATTTGACCGCCTCTCTTTTCCGTACAAGATTTCATGTGGCTTTTACAATCTGTAGGTGCCGAACCCTCTACGCTGCTTAAGGTTTAAGAGGTTCGGCCATACCCAGCAATGCTGCATGAGCGGGTGTCTGTGTGGGTCTGTGCGCCAAAGCAACTCTGAATGATACAACTATGAAGGTAAAACCGGCCCCAAATGTGTAAACGCACAAGAGACCAGCGATCAAATTCAAATAAGCGTCTAATTTTTGAAAAAGAAAGGTACAAAAAGTCTGAGTACGTGAGAAAGTGTTTCCTGAAGCGCGCCGGCGATTCCTTACTAGAAATCTGCTGATCCTGTCAAGGAGTTTTGCCAACACCTTGATGCCAGGATCGTCCTCGAGTTGCCAAACGAGTGCCGAGATACAACCAACCCCTATACGCAACTTTGCCTGTCAGGTGTCCCTAGAAGTCTGCGGGGACACAGACACCTAATCAACTTCATCTGTAAGAAGAAAAAAGCCAACTACAAATGTCCCAACAAACTCCCAAAGTTGTGAACCCGTGAAATTGAGACCGAAAGGTCCTATTTCTATATCCCGGTCACCTGTATCAAAAGAGCGTTGTTACCCAGACACGTTCGACCCTTTCCAACAGCAATCATAACAACTCTGCATTGGACGAGGAGCCACATATGAATTCGTCCACCACATTTCTACAGACGAGAGGAAAAAAAGAAAAAGAAACTCAACATATAATCCCTACAGAAGAAAGAAAGAAAAATCTTAACTAAAATCATGGCTTTCCTCTGGTTGAATCTCAATGGCTTCGGTTTGACGAATTGTTAATAATATCTCGAAATAGACCCGTTATATGCCTTCAGGAGAGAAATCTCCTTCCTCAGCATTCCCCCTCTCTTCGCGGCTTTTGTTCTTACAGGCAAGACGATGATGGCCTCTGTGCCCATGTGGGAGTCGCTACATTTGTCAGGGAGTCCCTGGTGTCTGTAGAAATAGGCGTGCGAACCAGTCTTCAGACATCTTGCGATCGTAGAAATTTCCGTTATGCGAGGATAATTTCAGAAGTCATGGCAACTATTTTTTATCAGTCTATAAAGCTGCAGGAAACAAAAATCAGGATATACGATTGAAAGTCGCTGGAATGTTCTCGACGGAATGCTGATACTAAATTGTGATTCGGGTACAAGGTGCTATGGGTAAGGGTTATTGAAAAATGCGTAGAGATTGTTTTGAAAAATGCCAGAGAGTGCTTCTCTGGCTCGGGCATGTATTAAGAACGGGAGAAGATAGATGGCCAAAGAAAGTTATGTTATCAACCGGCAGGAAGGAAAAGAAGAGGAAGACCTAGAACATCGTCGTATGGAGGAGTGCAAGAAGCCATGCGTGCAAGGAATATTGAAGAGGAGGAAGAAGCATGGCGAGACCGAGACCTGTGGCGTCGGAGGTGCGGGAAGCGGCGACAGCTGTAGGACCCCCGCAGAAGAAGATTGTTTTCTTCGTATTACATATGCACAAAATAAAACAGCACGCGTAATACTCGTACTCTTACAAGCTAACAACCTTCAAAATAATCCCCATCTTTCCCAACTCTGAGGAAGGCGCTAAATACCATGAGAAGTGTGTGATGCGTCGATGCGCTGTTAAGATGTTCTCCCTGTTTGCAAAGCGCTTCCCACGCAGAGGCGTGATCGCACGGACTGAGATCAGGGGAGTAAGGAGGGAGTTTCAAGATCTCCCACACCCACCGCCACACAAAGGTCTGGACACAATTTGATTTGTTGCTTTATCATGGAGTATTGCATTGTTGAGAAACCCTGGACGTTTCCTCCGCAGCGTAGGACACAGAGGGTGCAGCAGGAATGATGTGTTGTACGTGGCAGTGTCAGTTTGGCCCTCATGAACAGGGTATCTCACGAGAATACCTTTGCTGTCATATGCTAAAATATGTATAAAATACCGTCGTTGGTGATGGATTCTGTCGAACCTTGTATTTTCGTGGTGAACCACGCCGCCACCACTCATTTGATTGCCTCTTTACTTCTGGCCCATACGCTCGTGCCCACGTTTCATCTATTGCAATAATGCTATTCAACATCTCATTTTCATCTTGGAATCTCTCCAGATTGATATGGCATGTTTCGTATCTATTCCATTTTTGGCCCTCAGTAAAAGTATGGGTCACCCACTTTGCACAAACCTTGCGCTTCAAGTCATTCCGTACAATGCGGAATTCTCTCGAAACAGACATACCAGTATATGCGGGTAATTCGGCCACAGTCCAACGCCATTCATCTGCTAAACAGTGTTCTATAACAGCCACTTGCACCTCTGTGTGGACAAACGTTGAACGTCCATTGCTCGGTACGTCAACAGTTGCTACTCGTCCACGTTTGAAGGTCTCCATCCAACGTGCAACAGTTGGATAGGGCATCGCCCATCCAATATCATCCAATGCTTCTCGTAGCTCAGCATGACACTCACGGGCATTTCTCCCACTCAGAAATGCAATTTTTACATACGCTCGCTGTTCAACTCAAGTGATATCCATCTCAGAACACACTCTCTAGGATACTAGCCGTTGCATGTACTGTCTAGTAGACACCAAGGCACTCGGACATCATTTGGGGGTTGCATCCCGTACTGTATACACCATGTTTTTTCAAATGTTTATAGCGTAATAACTGCGTATGAGGTTATTCGGAATATATAAAATAGTTGCCGTGACTTCTGTAATGACCCTTTGTATCTCGATAACCATTCGCAACGTCTACACCCGCCTCTACAAGCCGTGTCGCAAGATGACCTTGTGACTCATCTCTTAAGTACCTTCACTTTTTCTCATTCTTGGGGACGTAAATGCGCATAGTCTCGTCTGAGGTGCAGCAAGGTCTTGCCAAAGAGGTATCCTTCTGGAAAATGTAGGCAGATTCAACGTGGTTCTTCTGGATACTGGCCATGCAACTCATTTCTCTGACGTTGAACACCAATATCGATTTTACTTCTTGCACTCCAGCTTGATCTACGTTTGTACAATGGACAGTCCTAGCGGACCTCCATTGAAGCGACCATTATCAGTCCTGGTCCAATTAGATGTGCCAAATCATGTTGTCCGCCCACCTCAGTGTCCACTGGGCCAAATACAGAGAAGAACAGCACATACTAGATAAGTGTTCCAACGACATTCATTGTGTGGGTCTGTTTGCCTCTGCAGTCGAATACAGCGTCAGTCGTATTAGAACCGGTAAAGGAATCGCTTTTTGTTGATGATTTTTACACTTTCAACTCATCCAAGAGCGTGAACGTCATTTGAAGGGAACTGGATCTCGTCGTAACTAGACTGAATGGAGCAAAACAACCGGATTTTAGTTCTCCACCTCAACATACAAGTACACCCACTACTGCAGGTTATGTAACTTGGAGGCCAGCTACCGTTTGACGTAGTCGGTCTGACGTTCCACAAAAGCTTGATACGACGGAAACATGTCCGCCATCTACAGAGTCAATGTGCATCACCATTAAACCTAATTCGCACCCATCGCTCGAGCCGTATCGAGTCTCTTAGCAGAAGACGGGATATTTTGATCGGTTCGTATGCGTTCGTGCGAAATTGTCAGAGCTGGATATTCTCGACGAGCATTCTTTTACTCTGGCCACCAAACATCTTACTGAGACCATCTTTACTTATACCGCCTGTTATTTGCTTTGGCACTGTTGCATGAGCTTAACCTGAAACTTTATGCCCCAGTTCCACATATCTGGTCGCTCCTCGAAAACATCTATGACCTCTAATAGACTTCAGCTTGTCCAACCTCCCGACCCGTCGAGGACCGCGTCCTGACGGGTGGATACAGAGAGGGCTCTCAAGTATTCCTTTCCTCCACAACTCATTTTTCTTCTCCCCATTGTACATTTTCATTCTTCTATAACATCCTGTCTCTTTTCTTCTCCCTCTATTTCACTGGCTCCCTCTGTATGCTGAACGCCCACTCATGTGTTTGCCGTGCATGGCGACCCGTGTCGGAGGGAATATGTCCTGGCGGTTGAGGGGGCTCTGTTTCCCAATTACTCTCGTGCTACTTTTTTCTTGGCATCCAGGGATACGTGCTCTTACGTATTTTGGGGTAGGTCTCAGTATACTTGCTTTTCCTACGGACTCTTTTAGACGGGCGGTCGGGAGCTAACCCGCTCCCGATCAACCGGCTTGGACTAGGTCTCGTAGTGAACTCCAGGTGAGCGGGGGGATCCACGGCGGTGCATCACTGTGGTAACCCCACACTCTATCCCCGTGGCAACCCTGACACTCCGATGGAGTGTCCCCTTGTTGGGCTCCGTGGTGGGTGGGGACCACGGGGATGAATCTGATATCCTCTTAATGGATAAAAAACCTACCCCCGCCCTCTTCCATAAGGAAGAGGAGGTTTGTTGGTGAAATAGTAATCTTTAAGGGTATTTTTGCAATGACTCTGACAGACCTACTAAGCCCCGCTTTCTCGTCATGTCATGTAAAAGAGATAAACAATGAAGAATGTCAGCCCGATCAAACTTGCCAGAGAAATCGATACGTTTGGCAAATTTCAGTCGGTGGTTCGTCAAAGAAACGGCACAATCCTTTTCGAATGTCGCTCTCACGAACAGACCAGCAAAATCACTGACCTAAAAGAAATAGCCGGCCTCCAGGTGCATGTGTCCGCACACCCGACCTTAAACCTCTGCAAGGGTGTGGTAAATCACGAAGACTTCTCAACCAAATCGGAAGAAAACTTGAAAGCTTTATATATATGGCTATGAACCATATGGTGTGTCCGAGATTTACAGGATTCAGCGGAGAGTAAATGGGGTACTCACTCCTACCTCAACTCTGATACTGACCTTCGACCGTCCATCTCTACCAGAAAAGATATCTTGTAGTTTCTATAATCTCCGTGTCAGGTAGTATGTTCCAAACCCTCTGCGGTGTTTTAAATGCCACAGGTTTGGCCTCGCTGCATGAGCGCCGCAGTCTGCGTGCACTGTGGAAGGGAGGTTTGTAACGACTCTAACTGCTCCGCAGAGGCAAAGTGGGTGAACTGTTGTGAAAAACATCCATCAAATTCTAACCAGTGCCCCATTTTCTTAAGAGAAAGAGATCCAGAAGATCAGGGTCTCTGAGAAAGTTTCCTTTCCGGAGGCACGACGCCGTTATCAGACGCGCAACAACAAGTTTCGCTGACACCGTGGGTCAACATAAGAAAATCAATTCTGATACCCAAACGCCTAAAGCCTCCTCTTTACGCGATGCTGCCTGTCAGGTGCCCATTGATGACATTGGAGGAGATGCCTATACCAAATCTCTTGTCCAGTCTGAAACAAAAACTGTAACAAAAGCATAAGTATTTCAACAAACACTCAAACGCATCCAGAGAAGCCGAGGCCGACTGGCCCTATTGCTAGATCTTGGTCGCCTGTCTCAAAAGACCGTGTGGTCTCCCAATACATGTGATTCTCTCGAGCCGTAGTCAAGATGACTCTGCAGCGAACGAGGAATTCCGCATGAACCAACCCATTACTCTCCTACAGAGAAGGGAAAAGAAGAAAAGAAACCCGATACATAACCCACCCTAGAATTAGAAAACAACCTAAGAACTAGAAATAGTGGCTCTCCTCTCATGGAACTTAAATGGCTTTCGAAACCCGTTT
This sequence comes from Teleogryllus occipitalis, assembly GCA_011170035.1. NCBI lineage: Eukaryota > Metazoa > Arthropoda > Insecta > Orthoptera > Gryllidae > Teleogryllus > Teleogryllus occipitalis. Next base: position 19,236 of record BLKR01001796.1, read on the forward strand.
GGACGAATTAAAGTTAATGTCTATGCATAGACCCGTGGTTATCTGCCTGCAGGAAACGCATCTCCGTTCTGAGCACTCCCTCTCTCTACGCGGCTTTTGCTGCTAAAGGAAAGACGTAGACGATGGCCTCCGCGCCCATGGCGGAGTCGCCACTTTTATCACAGACACTCTGGTATGTAAAGAAATAGACATACGAACCACTCTCCAGTTATCTTGCGTTCGTGTCAATTTCCCAACTATTTATGTTACCATTTGCAACGTTTATATCCCGCCTGGTGAAGTCGTGTCAGAGAAAGAACTGGAAGATGTGCTCTCTCAAGTACCCGCACCCTTTCTTATTGTGGGGGACATCAACGCCCACAACCCTGCCTGGGGTGGCACAAGGTCGTGCACGAGAGGCAGGTTACTTGAAAATATCATAGATAACCAAAACTTAATTCTCCTAAATTCTGGCGAAAACGCAGACTTTTCCGTATCTTCTAACACATTTTCGTCCGTGGACCTAGCTCTCTGTAGTCCCTCCGTTTCTACAAACTTCGAATGGACTGTCCTTGGCGACCTGCATGGCAGTGACCACTTTCCCATTCGGGCCAACCTCGATATTCCCGATTTGAACGTTGCTCGCCCTCCTCGGTGGCTAATCCACCGAGCTGAGTGGGAAACATTCAAGAAAAATTACGAATATCGGAAAACTCAAACGACATCATTGCTATGGTTGCCCATTTTAATAACACCGTCCTTCATGCGGCCTCATTTGCCATCCCGAAGTCGTCGGTGCTTTGCACGACATCCCCCTGTGTCATGGTGGTACGCTGATTGTGCCACCGCGATCCGTGATCGGAAGAGTGCTTTGGCAAAACATGGTGGGTTCCTAACCATGGAAAACCTCATACATTATAAAAGATTCCGAGCCAGAGCCTGATTAACGATACGGGAAAGTAAGGCTGCGTCCTGGAGAGCTTACATCTCGTCACTCTCTTGACGTTCATCCCCTAAACTAGTGTGTAGAAAGGTCCGACAGATTAGTGAGACTCCCTTCGCCGTCTATCTCAGGGCTTATGGTAAATGGCAATCTCCTAACCTCCCCACAAGAAATTGCTAAAGAAATTGCCTCTCATTACAAACACGTCACCAGCTCCGTACACTATCCTTCTGGCTTTCAGAAAACGAAAGAAAAATGGAAAACTGTAAAGTGGACTTCTCGAGTCGCGTGGAGGAAGATTACAATGTATTTTTCTCCATGGACGAACTCTCCTGTGCCCTCGCTTGTGCGAAAGATTCTGCACCAGGACCAGACCAGATACAGAACCAAATGTTGAAACACTTACCTGAAAACGCTCGTTCCTTTCTCTTTGGCATTTTCAACAAGATTTGGACTGAACATGCAGTACCAAGGATTTGGCGTGAGGCCATTGTTCTCCCAATCCCTAAAGAAGGAAAGGACAGAACAACCCCCTCAAGTTACCGCCCAATCTCGCTCACAAGCTGAGTGTGCATGCTTTTAGAGCGAATGGTAAATACACGTCTGGTCTGGCTCCTGGAACAAAAGAACCTATTTACACCTCTCCAATGTGGCTTCACGAAGCACAGGTCAACCATGGACTACTTAGTCACCCTTCCTACGCAGATTTCCACTTTATTCGTGCTACGTCTGCACCTGGTAGCAATTTTCTTTGATGTAGAGAAAGCGTATGACACCACCTGGAGGTACGGCATTCTTCGCACCTTGCATACTTGGAGCCTTAAGGGACGGCTCCCTTTGTTTCTAGTAGGTTTTCTTTCATCAAGATTTTTCCGCGTTCGCCTTGGCGACATGTTTTCCTCTAGTCACCAGTTAGAAAACGGTGTTCCCCAGGGATCGATTTTGATCGTCACTGTGCTTGCCATTGCAATCAATAGTGTTGCATCAGTAATCCGGGAGCCTGTGAAGGCATAACTATTCGTTGACGATTTTGCAGTTTTTTGCTCCTCCAAGAGCGTGCACGTTATTCAGAGGCAACTACAACTTGTGCTCAACAAACTGCAGGAATGGAGCGAAGAAACAGGATTCAAGTTCTCTACCGCAAAATCCACTTGCATGCACTTTTGCAGAATTCATCACCTCCATAATCACCCCGACCTTTTTCTTCGAGGACAGCAGATTCCATTCGTTGAATCCGCAACGTTCCTTGGGATCACATTCGACAAGAGCCTAACCTGGCGAAAACACATCCGTAAACTACAGGGCAGATGTGTATCACCTATGAATCTCCTTACTCTTACTGGTAGCTCTTGGGGCGCAGACCATGTTTGTCTTTTGCGTTTGTACAGAACTCTCATCCGCCCTATCTTGGATTACGGATGCATAGTGTATGGGTCAGCGTCTCCAACAACCCTCCGGCCATTAAATACCATACACAATTCCGGTATAAGAATTAGTACACGAGACCACCGCACGAGTCGCATCGAATGCCTCTTGGCCGAGGCTGGAGAACCATCTCTGAGCCGAAGGCGGCCTATTCTCATTGCCTCCTATGGCGCGAAATTATTCAATGTTAATACTCCGTCGCGCCAAGTAGTCCTCCATCCAACCCACTTGACTTCATATGCACTTAGACCATCGTTACCGCATTCCCTGGGAGTCCGTCTTCGTATGCTTTTACAGAAGCGTAATATAAAACTACCCGACCTTGTGAAACCCCCCTCGAAACCTAGTTTCCCTTTGGAAACTACACCGTCCGATAATAGATCTTAGACTTTCTGACCTTCCTAAATCTTTACCTCCCCCCAGAACATTCTTATGGGAATTTGAGGCGATAAAATCTACGTATATTGCTTCATTTACACCGATGGCTCCTCTGAAAACGGCAAAGTCGGATGTGCCTTCTACTGCAGTATAGCCAGACGAGTCTTCGTGCAGTAGAGCGACTCTTCGTGCAGCGTCTATACCGCAGAGAAGTATGCGCTCTTGGAGGCACTTAAATTTGCTGAATCGATGTCATTAAAGAAAGTAGTGATCTGCAGTGATTCCAAAAGCTCTCTTGAGTCTATCTCCTCCTTCTCGCCTAGTGACCCACTGACAATGACCATCCAACACCAAATCCATCATCTATTGGTTTGCCACTATATTTTAGTCTTTTTGGGGTCCCTGGACACGTGGGAACTTATTCCCACGAAATGAAATAGCTGACGAGGCGGCAAAGTCTGTCATGAAGAAAAGAGAATTAGACATCTTCACAGTCCCCACGGAAGACACTAAGCTCTTTATAAAACGCTCTATCCGCCGTGAATGGCAGAGTGGCATAACTCAGATTTTAAACTCACGAGAATCAAGGATTCCGTAAATCATTGGTCATCTCGTGATGCTCGGTGCGAGGAGATCATTTTAACACGCCTCCGGATCGGTCACTGCAATTTTTCCCACGGTTATCTCCTCCACGGAGACCCACCCCCTATATGCGAATAATGCAAAATATATCTTTCCGTGGAGCATGTTCTCTTGCACTGTGTTAAGATAAGAGATAGCCGTCGAAGGCATCACCTTGCTAGCTCCCTAGCGGAGATTCTTAGAAATGATGAATCTTCTCTCTGCAAGCTTTTTGGCTTTTCGCGAGAGACTAACAAGTAGCTGGCTTGTACAGCCTTATCTGAGAGTAAATGATGATGCCAATTATTGGCTTTGAGCCCCTCTAAACAAAAAAAAACTATCTGGCATTGTTTTGCCAAACCCTTTTATTACGATTCGTTCCTTTTCAGTTTTACTTTGCTTTCTATTCAAAGATTTTAATTTTCCTTTGTTACCTTGGCACTGCAATATTTTGCACTGGACTTAAAATAATTTGACACGGGTGCAAATGACCTTAGCCGTTGAAGCGCCCTTAAACTCAATCATACATACATTCATATTTTCATACATTCATAAATACATACACGCGTAGATACATAGTCCAAGGAACCCTCGCATACACACCAACCTGCACCTATGCATTCACATTCAGACGAACATGGATAAACATTTTTACCGAACGCCGCAGTGTAATAATATATAATATAATAATTATTACATTTCTAATACGTAAAACATTCGTTACTATAAACAAATAAATAAATACAGCTTGTCAGAATACCTTCTAGAAAGACGGTTTTCGACTAGCAAAACCAACAGCAAGAAAAAATAACTCCCCTTCCCTTCAGCACTGCATATCAGTTTATCTTAATATTTACTGTTCAATACTTTTTACTGTAGACTACTGTAGAGTACGTATAATTGCACCTTTCACAACTTCGGGATTAATCGGGAACTATGTGTGTGTATGTGTGCAATTTTGGTGCGTATTTGAACTCATCCCAGAAAAAAAAGTACAATCCCGAAAATGATGCCACGTACTATTAACACTGGCATGTAAATGGTTGAGGAGCGAGATGGGTCTGGGGCGTGTTTGGGTGCGCAAGGGCTCTTCGCTGGGAAAAGCCCCTGGGGATGGTAGTTGCCGCGGGATGCGTATGTGCCAATAGATAGCAGCCAGGAAGGAGTCGGGAGGGAGATAACAATATTGATAAATGTAGCCGAGAAAAAAATCTGTAACCAACTAGTATTAAAAAATCAGTATCGTTTTGCATCACTACAAGTTTTTTATTATGCATGTTCTTCTATTATAGAATTTGTGTCACAAGTGCCAAGGGAAAATCCTGAATCAATGGAACAACCTGCCCGGATTGCATTTCTGCTTACCTTAAATGGCCGGGCGTTACGACAAGTGCGACGTTTAATCAAAGCTCTCTTTCATGTGGATCACTATTTTTATATTCATGTGGATGCGGTAAGTACTGTTGTGTCTGGTATTGCTTCTGAAATATTTTTAGTGCATTTTATTTTTGGGAAGACATGTTTGCTCATGTTTTCATTGACGTTTGTGTTAAAAATATGTATAAACGTGGACAAATTATTAGCAAAATCATTCCTTATACTCTAAATTATAACTTTAAGTGTAAAAGCGAACTAGTTGCACGTAGGAAAAAGTTTTATATTTCTACATTGTGTTGTGTGCATATTCGGAAATGCAGCCCTGGATTGAAATGATCATTTATGCGAATATATGTGTTTTATAAGACAATCCACTGCAATGGCAATCGAGACATTTTAGCAATATTTTCTTTTTTCTTGGAAGCGTTTTGGGTGTCGTAATTTTTCTCTGCGCTTGTACGTATGCAATGCAACTTTCCAGATCTAGGCCACATTCCAAACCCGCCCCCAGCTGTGAAAGAGGGGTGGATGGTAGGTATCGGAGTACGCTCACAGTACGAAGTCCGTGTAAGCGCGAATATGGGCCACGCGAGTCTCCATGAAAACGTGTCAGAGTTGACGTATTACTACAATTCAGTAATAATATCATGACCGAAATTAGTCATATTATACAAGTTAGTGTGGCATATGCGAAGAAGCTGATGGAAGAAAAGCGGACCTCACCTCAGAGGAAGGGAAAAAGTTAACGAAAGAGGGCTACAACCACAGTTTTGGCCCGTCTCTTGCTAAGAAAAGCATCCATAAAGAGATATTTAACATCGCGTCAACCCCAAAGAGTTGTCCAAGCGGAAGGAGTACAAATACCCTCCAGAACTGTGAGATGGAGGCTGTTTGAATATATTGGCACGACAATCCCGCAATAAACAAAAATTGACTGCTTCTATTATCAAAAAACGACTTCAATAGGCCATGTTCACCAAGGATGTACAGCAGTGGTAAAAGCTGTATAGGTCATTTTTTATAATTTTTAAATAAAATTTCATTCTTCACCAATTTTAGAAAGTTTTTGACGGAAATAAGGAAGTACGTCTACTGTTTTAATGCGCAGATAAATAAAATATTTTTTATTAAATTTGCTTCAGGTTGTATTCAGTGATGAAACCATCATCTGTGCAATGGATGACAACTCCCATTATGTTAAAAGACTTCCAGGGGAGAGCTTCAAACAAGAATGTTGGGTGCAACTAGTGAAGTTTTCCTCCTTATACAAAAAAACTCCTTCAAGGCATGCCCACATGAATTAATGCTTTAATTCATGCTAAAGGTGCACCAAGTATTGATAAGTTTGTAGCGTCTTCAATTCTATAGTTTAGTTGTAATAGGTGAATCTTTTAAACAAATAAAATTGAATTGAAAAATTAAAAATAAATTTTCTCTTTGTGCAATTATTTTCACGTCTACAAAAAATGAATCTCATGTGCGCCCTCGAATAGAATGACAAATATTTCGTTCTGTAACATAGTATGTTGCAAAAACGTGGAATGTTTGCGCAAGGTGTCATAAATTTTGTTCAAATACACACATTTTTTATTTACAGGATTGTATATACAGGGCTAGTCAATAAAAAAGGCACCTCGAATAATTTCTAAACTGTTCAAAATATTAAGATGGGATTTTCTCCAAACGATTCAGGAGATACAGGTTCGTTAGTGGTACTGATTAGTGGTTTGATAGAATTTTTTAAATTAAAGATATTGGACTGACTTTGTTTTTCAATGGAACGCTATACTTTATTACACGATTAGGTTTTGAGACGACAAATTCTCCAATATTCCACGTGTATTGGTATTTGGTGAATCATTAACTACACAAAGGAGTATGAAATCCGGCGTCATACGAAATGCAGTTACTCGGAAGTCCATGACTTGGCACCGTATACCTCAGGTCTAAGTTGCAAGGTGCGGATCAGTGTAGCGACTTGGCGACCACACATGAAATAAAATTCCTCTTTCAAGAAAAGTCCCGGTGAAGCTCACGAATGTTACATGCATTCAAAGTTCACACTTCGTCCACAAAAATCGAAGTAATTACGAAATCACCAATATTTCTCATTAGTAAGGTGCGGATTCGTGATTCATATGCACTAAAAATCCTGAAAATATGCATGCAAACATGCTTTGAAAAATGGGAAAACATGCATTTAAAAAGAAAAATATAGAGACAAAATTGCCTGTTTTATTATATAGAAAATGATTGATTTACATGAATGATATACAGTGAATTTAATTTCTGTTGTAAGAGATTATATGTCTTTCCAAATTTTCTGGTGTGAATCTTTTTCCGTTGTCTGCAAGAATATTATCATAGAAAAAGTTCTTTGAACTTCGCATGAGTTTTATGGGATAATACTTAAAAGCTGCAATTTGTTTAGCGGTGCAATTTTCAACACCGTGCATTTCTCCCTATAAAATATCACTTATCTTTTTCACCGTTCTCAAATCGGGATTTATTTCTTCAATTTCCTTCATTCTTTCTACTAAGACTCGCCCTACTGGTCCTGGCAATTTGTTGCAAGAAGTTGCTACGAGTTCAATAAGTTACCTGCAGTTGGTAGTTCTAGATAACATTCTTCAAGTTTGGTAATGATTTTAGGCAAAGTTATGAAGTGAGCACCAATATATGATTGTTCACTTTTGATTCCTTCATCATGTGCAGCCATTATTGCTTCATTAATACACGTCGCATCTGTGTGTGGTAGCGTAAGTCTTTAAAATAGGTCTACAGTAGTATTACTACACAGTAGAACCACACATCGTTACGTCCCTGAATTTTACTTTCTCGCCATACTACGTTTACGTAGTCCGACCTCCGACTTGGCCGTCCCTGTGCAATCGCCAGTTGCGACCGTTGACTTCCCTGGGTCCGATTGCAGAGAGAGAGAGAGAGAGAGAGAGAGAGAGAGAGAGAGAGAGAGAATCGCATAAAGGTCCTACATATAGGGGTTCTTGTATTTACGTTAGAAATAACATTGATTCTATCTCCTTGACGAAATTAAATGTGCATTCCGTTGAAAATGTTTTCGAAATTTCTATTGTCCATCTAACTTCGCTAAAAGTGATATTACATTGCATCTACAGGCCTCCAACTAAGAGAGCTGCAAATTATATTTTGTTCTTAGAAAAACTGGAGACAACAAAGTCAGCAATCGCTCTTTTGAATCCATTGTTGTATGCGGAGATTTTAACATTGATTTTCTGGTCGAATCTTGCTAAAAACAACACTTTCTCAATTTAATTAATTCCTTCAATTGAGATATTACAATTAATGTACCTACACGGATAACACTAAATTCGATGAAGGCAATCGATCAAATTATAATTAACAAAACTACTACTCGATATGAAGTTGAAACAAAAGATTTAGCATACAGTGACGACGATGCAAAAATTCTTACCATTATAAGAAATGCAAACACTGACACAATGAATATTACACGTATGACTAGGTTGTTTACTAAAAGTAAAATAAAATTATTCATAGATTACTTGATGCAGGAGTCATGGGACGCGGTTTATAATACTGTTGATACAAACGATAAATATAATTCCTTCTTTTCAACGCTTTCACTTAATTTTAACACTAACTTTCCTCTTCAAAAAAGAAAATTAAATATTCCACAGAAAAGCAATTCTTGGATAACACAAGGAATTAGGACATCGTGTAAAAACAAGCGAATTCTTTCTTTCATTTCTAAAAGGTACTAACGTATCTCAAGAATTCCTCCTCTACTTTAAAAAATACAAATCATTGTTAAGAAAAGTCATAAGGCAGGCTAAAATAATGAAACACGATCAGGATATTTTGAACTCAAATAACAAAACAAAAGCAATGTGGAATTTAATAAAAAATACGACCAAATCAACTAGAAACCTTGTAGAGAATGTTGTTTTAAAATATAACGATATGAATGTGAATGATCCGGCAACAGTGACTAGTCTCTTTAACTAATACTTTTCGAGAATTGCTGCCGATCTCACTAAGTGTCTTCAGCGACCAAATTCAATACCAGACACTTCCCCTAAAATTTTAGACACGATGTTCGTTTCCGAAACTTCTCAAAATAATCGGTAAACTAAAAATAAATATTCAGCCGGTTTAGATGAATTCCCGGATTCTTCGTTAAAGACCTGTGCGCCTGCCATTATTCACCCGTTAACACACATATTTAATTCGTCGTTATGCACCGGAACGTTTCCAGATATTTTCAAAACAGCTAAGATTAAGCCGCTCTTCAAAAAAGGCAATAAAATGAAATTCAAAATGTTTTCTTGTCTGTCAGTTTTTTGTATTGTCAATTATTTCTCTTCTGTCAGGTTTTTCAAAAATATTCGAAAGAATTTTACGTACGAATGGAAACAATTCTCAGTAAACACGACGCACTTTCAGATTGCCCACACGGATTTAGAAAATCAAAATCAACGGAATATTCTGTTTCCTTAAAGATCTCCTCATCATTGGACCAAAACGAAGCACCTATTGGATTATTTTTAGATCTCTCAAAAGCTTTTGCCGTCCTTGATCATGACATTTTACTGTCAGAATAACCTTCATATGGAATCCGTGGTATTGCCCTAGATTGGTTATGTTCGTACCTTAAACTACGATCTCAGAGTGGAAATACCTTACTGGAATGATGGAACATTATGTACACACCTTTCCGACTCTTTGCCAATTGAACGTGGAGTTCCTCAAGGATCGATTTTAGGCCCTATTCTCTTCGTACTATACGTAAACGATGTGCCCTCGACGATTCGAAACGGAAAAAACAGTTCTCTTGGCGGATGATACGAACATTCTTTGCAATAAAGAAACTGTAAACAGTACAATATCAGATATTTCAAATTGGTTTCGAAATAACAAATTAATAGTAAACGAAAAGAAAACGGTTTTAATGCAGTTTTCCATTTCAAAAAAACAATTCTGTACTCCATTGAAAATGAACGGTGTACCATTGACTGATGTTAAGGAAACAAAATTTTTAGGTCACTCAATTCAATCAAACCTTAAATGGAACGCCCATTTAAATGAATTGGACACAAAATTAAGTTCATTATGCTACGCGTTCAGAATTCTTGCAAATTCAGTCAGCCTTCATACTGCTCGTTGTGCATATTTCGCGAATGTTCATTCCCGCCTGAGATATGGAATAATATTCTGGGGAAATACATCTCACAGCGCCCAGACTATTAATTACAAAAAAGAATTGTACGAATAATAACCAAATCCACCCACTTGATTCTTGTAAGCTTCTCTTTATTAAACTAGGAATTTTAGCATTACCTTGTCTGTTGATTTACGAATCAGTGGTTTATGTCAAAAATGACTTACTTAAGGGCGGGAATATATTTTCAGAAAACGCATATGTCTATTACTATAACACTCGACGTAGAAAGCATATTCGTCGGGTGACAGTATCAAGAGCTCATTACAAAAAATTCACATACAATACTTGTACATTATTTTACAGCACTTTGCCAGATGACATTAAACGATTAAATTCGATAAAAAATTTAAATCCGAAGTGAAATCGTTTCTGCTGCATAACAGTTTCTATACAACTAGGGACTATAATGAGCATCACAAGGAAAGTAACATTAATTTTAAGAATGATACATAATGCATTATTTACCATTTGGACTGTATAAATAAGTATAAACAACCTGTAACAACTATTGTACTACAGCCTCCGGGTCAATGACCCCCATCTCGATCAGGTTTTTCGTCCAGTTTCCCTGATCCATTGAGCAAATGCTGAGATGACCCCTTGTTTTGCTTCTGGACATAAATGTTACTTCATGATCTGTGCACGTCTTCTAGAATTCAGTGAGAAATATAGTTATTCAAATTATCGTTTCCATGTTGTTGTGGTAGGAAGTATTATTTATTGTCGAAGGACATTATGGATAAGAGCCCAGTTCCTTTTTTCTGTATTCAAAATTCAAGTAGTATATGGCTTAGTGCAAGGATCGCAGAATTTTGAAAACGTGCACAGTATTAACTTCTCTCCATAGCACGTCGTACACAGTTTTTAACTGTTTTTTGACGTAAATAAATCTGATCTCGCCTGGAACCGCTGACTCGTTGGTCGCCACTCTACGGCGATTTACCTGTTCGCGGCCCCTGAGCAAACACCTGTTGTCCAGATAAGCCCAACAGCAATGGCAGTCCCACACGTGGATTCGAGACGAGCTCAAATCGGGGCGGGTTTATTTTCAGGGTTGTTTGGCTAAGGCGATGTAGAGTGTTTTATCTCGTTTTGAAATGGTACTCTGCGGCGTCATCTAAGCACATTCACTCCAGTAGCGCGTTGCCCACAAGGCGCGCTGACGCAGACGGTTTTCAAGGATTCGGCGCTGTCAGTCGTCGATTCTGGAAGCGCCGCCGAATGAAGGAATCAATTTCTCTTACGCTTCTCTCACGTTTCTTCTTACAGGAAAGACGTTGATGATTGCCTCCGTGCCCATGGCGGCGTCGTTACATTTGTGACGGAATCCCAGTGGTGCAAAGAAATAGACGTGCGAACCACTCTTCAGACATCTTGCTTCTGAAATTCGCCGCTGTCTCGATAACCATTTCCCGTCGAGGTGGGTTAGTCCGCGTCCTGACTGGGGGATGCATAGAGGGCTCTCAAGTATTCCTTTCTTTCACAACTCATTCTTCTTCTCATTGTTCATTCTCATTCTTTTATAACCTCCTGTTTCTTTTCTCTCCCTCTTCTATTTCACTGGCCTCTTCTGTATGCGGAACGCCCACCTATGTGTTTGCCATGCATGGCGACCAGTGTCGAAGGGAATGTGTGTCCTGGCGGTTGGGGGTCTGTTTGTTTCCCCAGAACTCACTTTGTGCTACGTTCTGCTTTGCACTTAGGAGTGCAAAACCTAACACGTTGTGTACGTATATTGGGGAACATTCCTTGTAGGCTTCAATACGCTTGCCTTGAACTCGGAGTCTTCTAGACGGGCGGTCGGGAGCTAACCCACTCCCCATCAATCGTCATGGACTAGGTCTTGTACTGAACTTCAGGGTGAGCGTGGGGGGATCCACGGTGGCACAGCGCTGTGTTATTCCCCCACTATATCCCCGTAGCAACCCTGGCCCTCTGATGGAGTGGCCCCTCGTTCGGCTCCGTGGTGGGTGGGGACGACGGGGATGATTCTGATATCCATTTAATCGATGGTAAACCTCTTCCGCCCTCTTCCGCAAGGAAGAGATGTCCGGCACGAGCTGTTGATTTGAATAGTTTCTTTTCGAAAGAAGAATATAGACCAAAGAACCCTAGATTCATCCTGGCATGCGCTGAGGACCTTTAAAATGGTAAGTGCTGTCCGTTCAGCACAATTGAAGAACGTATAGAAAGCTACAAGCTGTAGTGCGATAAAGGAATGATACCATTCTCTTTGAAGCACGTTTGGATGACCAAGTAGACAAGATCATGAAGATCAAGCAGATTGTCGGCCACCAAGGGAAAGTGACCACTCACACAACACTTAACCTTTGTAAGCGAGTGGTCAACCATGAGGATTTCTCTGCGGAGAGTGAGGAAGATTTATTCGCCATTATTAGAGCCAGGGTGTGACGGAAGTCTATAGGATCAAGAGGAGGGATCACGGGCCAGAAATTCCCACTTCCACTCTTATTCTGACGTTCGATTTTCCAACTCCCTTTGTGATGTTTTATGTGCCAGAAGGTTCGGCCATACAGAGCAGCGGTGCATGGCAGATGGTGTGCGGTAAGTGCGGGAGAACGATGCCCGAACCTGAGCCCTGCGCAACTACACCCCATCGTGTTAATTGCGAGGGTGACCACCCGGCCAACTATAAGCAATGTCCTACAATCCTGTCGGAACAAGCAATACAGAAGATTAAAGCAGTTGACAAAGTGTCCTTTCCAGAGGCCAATTGTCGGTACCAAGCGAGGAACCCTATCGCTCCCTCGCTCGTTCTCCGATGCCGTGAAAGTTAAGACACCGAGGGTAGCAGCGGGCTGCCAAACGGAACGAGGGGTGCGTTTCGCATGTCAGGTGTATCCTGTGGACCTCCCAGTAGATGACTCTCCCCAGCAAGGTGGGAGAGTGATCATCCCTACGAAATACAAGAAGGATAAAAACTTCGCCGTCGCAGTCGACCAAACCTTTATCCAATACTCTTTCAATGGAAACTGATGTTAGACGCACATCTGCCTCAGACTCGGCCACAAAAACCTCATCACAACCACGTGTAACTCCTACTGAAACTCGCACTAAGCGAGCATCCAGCCCCCTGGCAATGCCCAGGAGGTCTCGTCTTCGGAGGAAACTCCCGATGGGGAAGAATCTCGCGCATCCGGATCCCAACGTCGGAGGAAAATAGATAAAATAGATAACACATAATTTCACCATGGCTCTCATGTCACGGAGCATGAATGGTTTCTCCTCGCGACGGGACGATCTTAAACTGCAGTTGTCCCGTCACAATCTTTAATAATCCGTCTCCAAGAGACTCACCTCATCCCACCTCGACCCCTGTCTCTTCGTGGTTTCTCCCCTTACAGGTTTGATGTGGATGATGGTCTCCGTGCTCAGGACGAAGTTGCTTCACTGGTACATGATTCGCTGCTGTCTACAGAGGTACCTCTTCAGACCGACTTTCAAGCAGTGTGTGTGTGTGTGTGTGTGTGTGTGTGCAGGTGCACCTCCTATCCCTCACCCTCACTGTATGCAACATTTACATCCCTCCAGGTCTGAGTGTATCTGCTCATAAACATCTCGAGTTGATATACCAATTGCTCTCTTCGTTCGTGGTAGTGGGGCCCATAGTCCCCTCTGGGGCTCTTCCCGCCCCTGTCCGATAGGTAGTGTATTAGAATCAGTTATAAACACAGCTAACTTGATTATTCTGAATTCCGGTGCAACAACTCATTTTGCCGTTGCCACAAATTCGGGCACGTGTATCGATGTAACTCTCTGCAGCCCTTCTCTTCTACTGTTCTGCAATGGTCCATCGTAGACGACCTGTGCGGAAGCGACCATTATTCCGTCATCGTCCACATTGATGGATTTGCTCGTCGGTTGGCGCCCCCCTCAATGGTTTGTTCAACGTTCTGTCTGGTTGACATTCGAAGCGAACGTCATTCTATCGGAGTGCGAGTTTGCTAGTGTGGAAGAAACGGCAGCAAAATTTAACAGTGCTGTACTACAAGCTGCAGACATTGCAATTCCTAAGTCGATCGGCAAATCGTGCTCCACATGAGGATTCCAATACCTCTTTCTTCATGTATGAAATGCGTTCTTGCAGAAAGCACCTCACCAGGTCGAGACGAAATTCACAATTTATTGCTGCAACATCTTCCCGAAACAGCCACGCAATTTCTTCTCCGGCTCTATAACCGTATCTAGGAAGAGCACACCATCCCTACCTTTTGGCGAGAAGCCATCATCGTTCCAGTTCTCAAAGAAGGAAGAGATCGATCACTGCCATCAAGTTATCGACCTATTTCCCTCACAAGCTGTGCATGCAAAGTACTGGAACGCGTGGTGAATCATCGTCTGATCTGGACCGTGGAGTATAAAAATCTGTTGACGCCAATCCAAAGCGTGTTTAGATGAACTCGGTCCACCTTGACTGTCTCTACATCAACAGCTGTCTCTACATCGTTAGTCTTGAGCCATCTTGTGGTCATGTTATTCGATAAAGAAAAGGCCTTCGACACCACTTGGAGGCACGGCATTTTGCGAACTCTACACTCTTGGGAATTTAGGGGCAAGCTTCCTTTATTCCTCCAATACTTCCTTTCGAACAGATCCTTCCGTGTTAGTGTGGGTGACTGGCTTTCTCGTTGTCACCCTCTTGAAAATGGTATTTTCCAAGTATCAGTCCTGAGTGTCGCTTTGTTTGCCATCGCCATCAATGGTATAGCGTCAACTGTGTGTGATCTTGTAAAGACATCGTTTGTGCATGATTTTGCCATCCTCTGTTCATCCAGCAGCAGCAGTGTGATCCAGAGGCAACTCCAAATTGTGCTGAACAAGCTCCATGAATGGAGCACGTCAACAGACTTTAATTTTTCTGCCACTAAATGTTTGGGTTTGCATTTCTGTAGGATATATCATTTGCAGAGAAAACCAGTCCTTTACCTGGGAGGAAATCAGTTTCCATTCACAGATTCTTCCAGATTCCTGGGACTCACTTTTGACAAGTCCCTCACGTGGCGTGCTCATATCTGCGGACTTAAAACCAGATGTCTCCCCCCTTAATCTTCTTCGAATGCTGAATGGCACATCATTGGGTGCCGATCGCACTACTCTATTGCGGTTATATAGATCTCTCATCCGCTCAGTTTTGGATTAGTAGTGAAGTGTGTGACTAGGCAGCTCCTTCCACACTGCGACCCATCAATAGTATACACCACGCTGGTATCCGTCTATCAACAGGTGCGTACCGCACCGGCCCAATTGAGTGCCTTCTAGCCTAGGTTGGTGAGCCCTCCATAAAAAGAAAGTTGGATACTTTATTAGCATCTTACGGTGCTTAAGTATCAGAACTCTCTAATCATCTCTAAATAATTATACCATTGTTGCCAAATAATTATCCTTTCTGAATATGAGACATATTCTTCGAACATCGCTGCCTCGCCCTCCAGGTATTGATTGCAAAAGTTTTTGCGGGACCTTAATGTTGGCCTTCCCACCCCTGTGAAACCCCCATGTCACCCCATTCCCCCTTAGAAACTCGTCCGTCCGAATATTGACCTCAGACTATCTAACCTTCCCAAGCAAACGACTAGTCTTCTTGTTTACCGGATGCATTTTCAGGAAATGAGGGTAGCCTATCCAGATCATGTATTCATGAACACAGATGGTTCATCGTGCAAAGACACAGTGGCATGTAGGTTTTATTGTATCAGTGACCAAATCATATCGGCTACATTCTCAGTGCAGTACCTTCACTGCTGAAATGTACGCAATTCTTGAAGCCCTAAAATACATCTAGTCACCGACTTTGCGCCGAGCAATTCTCTGTTCTGATTTTCTGAGCTCACTACAAGCTATCTAAAACTACTCCTGTCGCTGAAGCTGTTAGAACGTGTGTTGCTGCCCATCGCGAGTTACTGTTATTAAGTGCGTTGAGTGCGTTTGCTTTTCCCAAGTTTCGTGACTTTAACTAGTCAACTAGACTGAAGTAGTAGACATGGTTCTACTGTGTGGTGTGTGCAATGAGGTGGCATCCATAAATAGGGAGAAAATAATATGTACGGATAACTGGAAGAGAACATTTCACTATGACTGAAAATATTGCCTTAGACATTAACAAGAACTGGCTCTGTGAAAACTGTAAAGCGGCTCCTATCCAAGACAAATTGCTGGTGTTGAATTAAATAAAGAATTATTTATTAATGAAATGAAAGCTTTTAAAGCGGAGGTTTTCTCGGAACTTGAATACAGCAAACAACTTGAAGAATTTATCCTTTCATTAGAAGTATTTCAGTAGAGTTTATCAAGTAGATAAAATCGACAACAATGAAATGATGAAAATACTCACGAACAATTACAATGAACTAAAAAATGAAAATACTGAACTTCATAAACAAAACTTACAAATGAGTAAAAATATTTTAGACCTGCATACAAAAGTAAGAAATTTGAAACAATATTTAAGAATTTCTAACATAGAAATACAGGGCATTCCATCAACAAATAATGAAAATGTTATGAAAATCATTGCTGATGTGGCTTCTACTATCGGCATTAAACATGAAACTGAAGATGTAATGGCGGCCCATCGAGTACCAACTTAAAGACGCAATGCAACTCCACCGCTGATTATTCAACTAAGAAATAGAAGAATGAAGAATGCATGGATGGAAGCCTACAACAAAAAGAAGTACCTGACCGCGAGTGAAATAAGCAGTTCGTTTCCTGCCAACAAGGTGTACATCAATGGCCATCTGATTCCAGAAACAAAAAACCTGCTAAGGCTTACTGAAGATAAAGCAAAGGTTGTGGGTTACGCCTACACGTGGTGTAAAGAGAGTAAGATTTTTATAAGAAAAGAAACAGGCCAGAAGTGAATAAAGATTGACTATATATATATATATATATATATATATATATATATATATATATATATATATATATATATATATTTGGAAACTTTAAAATAAAAATTGTTAATTACTATTGCATATCAATCTAAAACTGTAAAGTAGTTAAGACAAAGTAATAAGTTACTTAATAAAAATTTCATTCAATTAATAAAAGTTACTTAATAATAAAAATTTCATTCAAAACTAAAATTACTGATCACATTGAATCAACGATCCGCCCTGTTTCCGACACTGTTGAAAATAACTTCTTTTTGAACTACCAAATTCAGAAAACTTCTCATATATTCATTGTAACGTAAGGAGCATAAGACACAAATTCAGCTTAATAGAGGCTATTTTAAACAACATAAAGAATAAAGTAAAATTCATACTTAGTGAAATAGGGGTATATTCGAAGGAAATCAACTTGTATAAACTACCAGGGTATAAAATTTGTAAATGTAATTACAAATATCCAGCTGGAGGAGACATGGTATATGTTTATTTATTTATTTTACGTCAAAAAAACAGTTAAAAAACTGCGTATGACGTGCTATGGGGAAAAGTGAATTGTGTGCACATTTTCAAAATTCTGTGATCTCTACACTAAGTCATATACTACTTAAATTTTGAATTTTGAAAGGGAGAAAAACAAAACAAAAAACTCCCATGTAATAAAATCTATTTTCAAGGATAAATAAACAATAAATTTTGAATTTTGAAAGGAAAAAAAAACAAACAAAAAAAACTCTCATGTAATAAAATCTATTTTAGAGGAGATAAATAAGCAATAAATTTTGGCTCTTATTACTTCCTGCCGCGACAACATGGAAACGATAATTTGAATAATTGTATTTCCCACTGAATTCTAGAAGACGTGCACAGAAAATGAAGTTACATTTATGTCCAGAAGCAAAACATGGGGCCATCTCAGCATTTGCTCAATGGATCAGGGAAACTGGACGAAAACCTGATCGAGATGGGGGTCATTGACCCGGAAGCTGTGTTACAATAGTTGTTACAGGTTGTTTATACTCATTTATACAGTCCAAATGGTAATTAATGCATTATGTATCATTGTTAAAATTAATGTTACTTTTCTTGTGATGCTCAGTATAGTCTCTAATTGTATAGAAACAGTTATGCAGCAGAAACGATTTCACTTGTGATTTAAACTTTTCTATTGAATTTAATCGTTTAATGTCATCTGGCAAAGTGTTGTAAAATAATGTACATGTAATGTATGTGAATTTTTTGTAATGAGCTGTTGATACTGTCACCTGATGAATATGATTTCTACGTCGAGTGTTATAGTAATAGATTTCGGCATTTTCTGAAAATATATTCCCGCCCTTGAGCAAGTCATTTTTTACAAAAACCACTGATTCGTAAATAAAAAGATACGGTAATGGTAGAATTCCTAGATTAATGAACATAGGCTTACAAGAATCACGTGGGTGGGATTTGGTTATTATTCGTACAATTCGTTTTTTTAATCTAAAAGTCTGGGAGCTATAAGATGTATTTCCCCAGAATATTATGCCATATCTCAGGCGGGAATGAACATTCGCGAAGTATACACAACGAGCAGTATGAAGGCTGACTGAATTTGCAAGAATTCTGAACGCGTAGCATAATGAACTTAATTTTGTGTTCAATTCATTTAAATGGACGTTCCATTTAAGGTTTGACTGAATTGAGAGACCTAAAAATTTTGTTTCCTTAACATCAGTCATTGGTACACTGTTCATTTTCAATGGAGCACAGAATTGGTTGGTTTTTTAATTTGTTGCGTCTACACCTTGACGCAACGCGTCTCCAAGCCCCTTAAGGGACGTTGAGCGCTTTGCACCTCTCGGAGTAATCCTCCATTAACGTGCTTTTACTTTTAATATTAGTCAAGTCTCGTCACGTCGCAGTCAGTCAGTGCCTTTTTTTCCCTTCGGCCAGGGGCTCGACGGCGTTAGATCCCGGGGTTCCTGGCCGGTCACCCAACCACGAACCCGCGACTCTCGAATGCGCTTAACCTTCGTGACTTCACGGAGCGTAGTAAACGCATTCGGCTAGCGCCGCCGGCTTGTTTATTTGAAACTGAAAACTGCGTTAAAACCGTTTTCTTTTCGTTTACTATTAATTTGTTATTTCGGAACCAATTTGAAACATCTGATATTGTACTATTTACGGTTTCTTTATTGCAAAGGATGTTCGTATCATCCGCAAAGAGAACCGTTCTTCCGTTTCTAATCGTCGAGGGCATATCGTTTACGTAAAGCAGGAACAGAATAGGGCCTAAAATCGATCATTGAGGAACTCCACATGCAACGGGCAAAGAGTCGGAAAGGTGCGTACGTAATGTTCCATCATTCCAGTAAGGTATTTCAACTTTCTGAGATCGTTGTTTAAGGTACGAACATAACCAATCTAGAGCAATACCACGGATTCCATATGAAGGTAATTTTGAAAGTAAAATGTCATGATCAATGATGTCAAAAGCTTTTGAGAGATCTAAAAGTAATCCAGTAGGTGCCTCGTTTTGATCTAATACTGAGGCGACATCTTTAAGAAAAGAGAATATAGCTGTTTCCGTTGATTTTGATTTTCTAAATCCATGTTGGCAATCTGAAAGCGCGTCGTGTTTAGTGAGAAAGGTTTCCATTCGTACGTAGAAAAGTCTCTCTAATATTTTTGAAAAAACTGATAGAAGAGAAATGGGCCGATAATTTTGAATTTCATTTTTCGTGCCTTTTTTGACGAGCGGCTTAATTTTAGCTTTTTTGAAAATATCTGGAAACGTTCCAGTGCATAAAGATGCATTAAATATGCGAGTTAACGGGTGTATAATGCCATACGCACAAGTCTTTAACAAAGAATCTGGGAATTCATCTAAACCGGACGAATATTTATTTTTTAGTTTACCGATTATTTTAAGAATTTCATAGGAAGAAGTTTCGGAAACGAGCATTGTGTCTAAAATTTTGGGTGAACTCTCTGTTTTTTAATTTTGTGCCTGAAGACCCTTAATGAGATCGGCAGCAATTCTCGAAAAGTATTGGTTAAAGAGACTAGCCACTGTTGCCGGATCGTTTACATTTATATCGTTATATTTTAAAACATTCTCTACGGGTTTGCTAGTTGATTTGGTAGTATTTTTTATTATATTCCACATTGCTTTTGTTTTATTATTTGAGTTCAAAATATCCTGATCGTTTTTCATGATTTTAGCCTGCCTTATGACTTTCCGTAACAATGTTTTGTATTTTTTAAAGTAGATAAGGAAATCTTAAGATACGTCATGACGTTTAGAAATGAAAGAAAGAATTCGCTTGTTTTTAAAAAATGTCCTAATCCCTTGTGTTATCCAAGAATTGCTCTTCCGTGAAATATTTAATTTTCGTTTTTGAAGAGGAAAGCAAGTGTTAAAATGAATTGAAAGAGTTAAAAAAAAGAATTATATTTGTCGTTTGTATCAACAGTATTATAAACCGCTTCCCATGACTCCTGCATCAAGTAATCAATGAATAATTTAATTTTACTTTTAGTAAACAATCTAGTCATACGTGTAATATTTATTGTGTCAGTGATCGCATTTCTTATAATGGTAAGAATTTGTGCATCGTGGTCACTGTATCCTAAATCTTTTGTTTCAACTTCATATCGAGTAGTAGTTTTGTTAAATATAATTTGATCAATTGCCTTCATCGAATTTTGTGTGATCCGTGTAGGTACATTAATTGTAATGTCTAAATTGAAGGAATTAATTAAATTGAGAAACTTTTCTTTCCCGCAAGATTCGACCAGAAAATCAATGTTAAAATCTCCGCATACAACAATGGATTCAAAAGAGCGATTGCTGACTTTGTTAAGTTTAATCTCCAGGTTTTCTAAGAACAAAATATAATCTGCAGTTCTCTTTTTTTGGAGGTCTGTAGATGCAAAGTATTATCACTTTTAGTGAAGTAAGATGTACAACAGAAGATGTTGACAACTCAATTAAAGTAAACTCAATATTATGTGATATGAATACAGGTGATTGTATAACTTAAGAACCAAAAATGGGAAATCAAAATGTGACACTGTTTGCTCTATATAAATTACAATCATATTATCAGAAAATGTTTTTAGACGAATTGGAAAACCGCTTAAATTAACTGAAAATTATTATATAAATATTATTTTCATATTTATGAAAATATGTAATGTTGGTTATGTAAATATTGGCTTAAAGAAAAACTCGACAAATGCAGATAACTACTTAGCTTTAATGAATAACTATTGATTATGGTCCATCTTAAATCAAACGACCAGATACACAGAATTGCCTGCATCGTGTATAGATCACGTCCTTGTCAGATTTAAGTCAATCAATAGTTTTTCAGTTTGCATATATGACTTAGGAATTTCAGATCATTTTCTAATAGGAGTAAAATATGATTTTCATAATGAGAATATGATGGCGGCGGCGATGGTGTAACGGTTAGTGTATCGGACTGTTATACAAAGTTTGCGGGTTCGAACCCGATCGAATCCGTGGATTTTTAAGGGCGAGAAAATCCTTCGGAGGGGAAGTAAAGCCGGCTGTCCCATGTTAGTAGATTTACTGCATGTAAAAGTTCCTCAAGCCTAAATGATGCCTTTGAGCTAAATTCAAATCGCTTGTTTCGTCGCCCAAGTAATATTCTCCCATGGTTGGTGAAAGATGCGTAGCGAAATTTGAGTGGTCAGACGGAAGAGCAGGCCTCATGGCCTAAGTCTCGCCACGTAAAATAAGGCACAATCAATTCAATTCAATAATTGTTGCCAAAAAACAAATGAAACGTTTATGAATTATAACCTAGTTAAAAAATATCTTGTTGAAACGAGTTGGAACAATATTTTACAATGTCAAAATGTAAATAGGGTTGTGGATGAACTGTTCTCAATAATTAATAATGCCATGCAAAAAAGTACTCCAAAAATATTACTGTAATTTCTCGGAGAAGCTTAAAAACCAAATTGATTATACAAAACATAATTATTATAGGAACTTGATAAAGAAACATAATGGCGACACGAAACATCAATGGAAAATAATTAACGAGCTGGTAGGAGATAAGAAGACTAGTGAAATCGATCATCTCTTCTTAGAAGATGGTAGCGTTATTTACGATACACAGGAAATCTGCTGTAAGACAAACGAATACTTTCTTGGTATCCACAAGCAGTTAATTACTAACAACGCGTGTAATGTAACTCTACCCCGGAACCGGGATATAACATCTTATCAATCCTTCTTTCTCGACGCGACCAACGAACAGGAAGTAATTCAAATTAACAGCAGTTTAAAAATCAAAGCGTCAGGCGATTATGATAAAATAACTACGAAACTAGTAAAAGAATGCATATCGATTCTTGCTCCATTATTAACACATATAATAAATTTAAGTTTCTGTAGCAGAATTTTTCCTAATCAATTCAAAAACACCATAGTAATTCCAATTCTCAAGAAATCTAGTAAAATAAATCTGGATAACCTTAGACCAATACCTGTGTTTTTACCAGTGTTTTCAAAAATCATAGAAAAATTTATGAAAAAGATACTTTTACATTAATTAAACAAAATTAATTTCTTCAGCAAACATTAGTTTGGATTTACAAAAGGTAAATCCACAGAAGATGCACTTAACACTTTTCTAGAAAATATATGGAATCACATTAATAATTGGAGAAAGTGCACAAACGTGTATATAGATTTTAGAAAAGCATTTGACATAGTAGATCACAAAATTCTTCTCTCAAAAATGGAGAATATAGGAATAAGAGGTGTAGCTTGAGAATGGATTAATCAGTTTCTCTGAACGGGGAAAAATAGTCAAAATCGGTAACTGTTACAGTAATTCAGGCATAGTCGAAAAAGGCGTGCCTCAAGGATCTGTGTTATCAGCAATCCTTTTTCTCATATTCATTAACAACCTCTTAAAAATTCAGTTCCCAGGAAAAATAACAGCTTTCGCTGACGACATTGCTTTTTCTTTTTCTCGCAATGACGAACAACAACTTTGGAAGGGGTAATATAAGAAAATTCTATTATCTACGAAATGTTGGCGATATCCATACACTTAGAATTTTATATTACGCTCTAATCAATTCAAAACTGCAATATGGAATCCAGATATGGGGAGGCACATTCAAGACGTATATTCAGAAACTAAGAATAAGTCAAAACAAATTTATCCGTATTATCTATAAAAAAATAAGACTTCTTCTTCACTTCCTCTTTATAAACCATTAAATATTTTACCATTACAACATGTTTTTGTATATAAAGTTCTACAAATATTGTATGTCAAAAGCGTAAATAATTTAACTAAGAGAATATTTCACAATTAGTACACACGTAGTAAAACCACTAATCAAATTAAAAGCCCAAAATTCATAAATCTCTAATACCAAGAACCTTTTGGTGTTCATTGTGCCTCAAATATATAATCAATTACCATTAGCTCTGACAAATAGTAAGTCCTTAAGTATTTTCAAACACAAGATAAAGATTTGGATTTTAAAACATGATAATGATATAAACAAGTTAACTGAAATGTTGCAATAAAAATTTTTTGCTTTATAAATTAAAAATAAATTCATTTATGGAAATATATATTTTGTCTAAGTAAATATACCTATTGCATCTCTCTAAATTTTCACTTATTGTATGATTTAAAGCTACGTTTTTTATTTTGTATGTTCACAAAAACTTATATTGTAAATGTTAAAAAATAAGAATATTGTAAAAAACACGCCACATAAAAAATACTATGTAAAAGTAGACAGATAAATAATAAATTCAGTATTACTAACCAGCACAACTGCTTATCGATGGTTAGTAATTCCAAGAAACAACAATGTTCATTATCTCTGTAAAACAAGTTGGGAACAATTGTTGTTGTTATTATTATTATTATTATTATTATTATTATTATTATTATTATCTCCCGTTCTTCCTCAGACTACCTGTCAAAATTAATTCAAAACCTCATTCGTCGCCTGGTGTCTCGCCACTATGACCTGGTACTGAGTTGGGTCCCAGGCCATGTGGGAATCTTGGGGAACGAACTGGCTGACCGGGCGGCGAAATCGGCGACGGAGAATACTCATGTTGACATTCCTTTTGTACCATCGTCCGATGTTAAAGCTTTTTTAAAACGAGCCATCTTTAGAGCGTGGTAAACAGAGTGGCACAATACCACCTATAAACTAAGCACAATAAAAAATTCTGTTAATTCCTGGCGTTCCTCATCCCGACCTTCCAGGCGTGAGGAAGTTATTTTAACCCGTCTCCATATCGGACACTGCCACTTCTTTCACAGTTTCCTCATTCGAGGTGAATCTCCTCCTACCTGTGATTCATGCAGGGCGGTTCTTTCTGTGGAACACGTCCTCCTGCATTGTTTGAAATTTGTTGGCAGTCGACGAAGACATGGTCTGGGCAACTCTCTACGAGAGGTGCTCAGAGATAACGAGCCCGCGCTCTCAAAACCGCGCGTTTTTTGAGAGAATGCGGAATATTCATTTTATCTGACATATAAGAGCAATAATATTTTGTTTTCATGGCCCCAGATTTATGTTTTTGAACTTTGTTTATATGTACATGTATCTTTTAAGCGTAATAAAGGCTTTCCTTTTTAGGATATGTATGTGCTTTTAAATTAGCTGGTAAGTTGCACCATCAACACTTTTACTAGAACTTTAATATATTTTAGAAATACTTTGACACAGGCGCCAATGACCTTAGTAGTTGAAGTGCCCTTTTAACCTAATCAATCAATCAGTCGATAACTATTTGCAACGTCTATATCCCGCCTGGACAAGCCATGACGCAAGAAGACATTGTGTCTCTCATATCTCAACTGCCATCACCTTTTCTTATTCTTGGAGATTCCAATGCTCACAGTCAGCTGGGGTGCAGCAAAGTCCTGTCAGAGAGAAATCCTCCTTGAAAAGATTATAGACAGATTCAACTTGATTCTTCTAAGTACTGGCCATGCCACTCATTTCTCCCTGGCGTCGAGAACACTTTTTCTCACATCGATCTTGCTTTCATCAGTCCATCATTACCTACGATTGTAAAGTGAACTGTCCTGGAGGATCTCCATGGAAGCGACCATTTTCCAATCTTTGTCTAATTAAATATGCCCAATCGTGATGTAGCACTCCTAGTTACATTTGTGTTATGCAAGGCGATTAAAACAAATGATACGAATACAATGGTTTCTATTATGTTAAAGTGAGGTTAAATGTGGAACAAATAATACTGTGCAGCTTAAGAGTACCAGCATGCATTTAATAAAAAGGAAAAAGTTAGGTTCATCGATTCATCCTTTCTTGTCTGAATTGCCCAGCAATGACACAAAATGTTTCTTCTTGGATTTGTACCGAGCAATGATGAAAGCAAACACTCCATGAAGGAAACTAGATTGTTTACTTCAGTCACATGCTACGTAGGTACTCAAATAAGGATAAAATAATAATAATAGTAATAGTAATATAATAGTGACTTTGTGTGTCGAGACTCGGGCCATCAGACCCGCTCTTCCGCCTAACCACGCAATACATAAATTTATAGATGAAAGTTGAATAATAAGAGTTATTCTAAGACATATTTAGTAAATAAAATAATACACAAACTTAGGCATGTCTTGCTCCTTAGCTCACAATTCTGAAAAACTACGTTCAAGTATGTCTCTTTTAATACCTGTATTACAATTTTAATTATAAATTTTAAATGCCTGATTGTGTTTTTAGTGCCTATAAATCCCCAGCTTAGTCATTATATTAACTCGTAAACGAATTCAAACATCGAAACGGAAGTATCACTAGCGAGATAATGAACAGTGTTCTGAGAACTAATGGATTGACTGCAAAAAAATTGGGAAAAGCTCGTAATTTCTTAAACAACATTTGAATTTCTCGAGGAAATTATGAAAAATAAATTGTTTCCCGATTTTTTCGTGTCCTACCCATAAAAAAAATTCGTTTACCGTGCATGTTTGCGTATTTCGGTGTTTTTTCCAATTTTTAAGAAATACATTCATTTAGACAAAGAATTTAGACCTTTAAATATTTTGACATATTAATCGCTCATTGACAGTTTTTCAATAATTTCTTGCTAACTTCATGCAGGTGTCGCTGTATATTTCAAAATGCCCGACGTTTGAACGAAAAGTAACTGCGAATGGATGAATCTCCCTAAATAAAATTTTAAAAACTTAATTCTTAAATGATAAATTCCGCTCATAAGTTGTGTATCAGCAAAGAGTGTACATATCGTATGATAATTGATATAAGCGTTAAAAATATTTAATTAAGTTTGATATAAGAAGATTTGGTGGAGATAGACGCATATTTAAGTTTTATCAACAATTTTTTTCTGAGCGTATGTGCACCTCGTCGAGTCACCGCCGCGGCTGACTTCGGAACCCTCCCTCTTCCACGCGCAGTGGCTTGCAGAGAGTACACTAATAGAGACGGCACTCAATGTTAATCCCAACGCTCTTATTCAAATTTCTAATTTTCATGGAGGGGGAAGCAGCCATCTCGGCCCCCGATTGAGCCAATAGCGTCGAAGGGCGTTCTACTAATGGAGGTGGCGCGTATTGACGACCGGGACATTTAAAATGAAGTTGTTTTCAAAATGGCGTCAAATGAATACATTATTTTTATGTACAATATGCTAGGCAATTAAGACTAAAATATTAGGATTTGGAATCCTAAGTCACTGAATGGAATTATTGTCCAGGGAGTGCAAAATAAAAAGTTATTTTATAAACAATATTTCTAAATTATGTAAATAGTCATAAACAATATAAACAATAATACAATTTTTTACAAAATAAATGTGAGCAAGTAATCAGACATAAAGATTATTTTACTTTGCCATTGACTAAATATTGAAACCATGAATTCAGACAATTGTCCAAATATAACTAGTGACTACTTCTTTAATTTTGCATCATTATTAAAAATGACATTCCAGCTATCAACACCTGTCAAATTTCAGCCTATTATCAAAATTGCTATGAAGGTACAATACAAATGAATATTATTGATAAGTTTTATAAATAAACATGAAACTTGCATCTGCACAAACAGTCCACAAAATCTATCTTTTTTTGCTTGCTTTTTTCAAAAAAGCAATATTACACATTAAACTGCATTACAAGAAACATGTTTTACCTCCTACCTCGTACAAGTGATGAACTAAGTAAAAAAAATTACGTGATTTTACTCCAACTTCATTTATCTCAAAGAGTTTTTGGACTTAGTAGGTTTCACTAATATTCCGATATCACAGGCTACATATTTGTCCAAAAGCATGGCTAGTTGCTCAATGGACCATGGATGAAAATCCAAAGGCCGATAATACATCCAGAATTACTCAACATTTGATACAGGTATTGAACAGTTTTTCAATTACTAAAAAAATATTTTCATGTCTTTCCCAATCATGTTATGTGACATTACACACACAATTTCTGCAAAACAATATAACTAAATAAAAACACTTATCATACACAGGAGATTATACCCAACAGACATCTCAAGAACCATCAGAAATATGTTTAGAAAATAGCTAATGCTTCGTGGTAAAAATGCCAAACTGTTACACACAGACTTATACATAGTTCACAAGACTGAAAGTGGGACAAAAGAACCTGAGATAAAAATTTACTGCTACAGAAACACCAAATGATTATCCCTCAAAAATACATTTTTTTATTTATTAAATTGAATCCCAAAAAACTTCAATTTGGTACATGTCTACAAGCAAGTGGTCCTGTAGTTTGGATTTACTAAATTACATACAATAACTGGAAGTGCTACAGAATAGCACAGACTTTCTAGAAGTTAAGTTTTCTAATTTCCTTTGGTGCGGACCGGCTCTATGGTCTTCCCTCATCCTCTTGTCAGCTGGCATCTATTGCTGCCCAAAATACATTTTTTTGCCATTTTCTCAACTCTTTGATTACCATATAGTAGAACCGAAATATTATTTTAAGAATATTAAAGAACCTAACCTTGTCTTAAATAGCAATTTCATTGAAAAATTTGAAGCTGTTTTAAAAAAAATGGCTCACCAGTTAAGCGTTACTGTAAATGTGAAATTGAAGCTCTTTTTCTCCGGATTCTATTTGAGTTTTCGAAAAACTTCATTTGAAGTAATTTGAAGAACTTCCACTCACAAATTCAATAATATATCCACTGAAATGTGCATATTACTGGCATGAGATATTGAAAAAAAAAACATAACAAAAAACCATTTGTGCAATTTTTGGGAAAACAAAAGAATACTAAAAAATGAACATTACATCATATTAAACAGTGTCATTAACACTATCCGTTGAAATAGTTTAAAGAAAGAAATTGAAGCCACCTTTGAGAAAATGGCGTTTGAGCTATTCTGAAAATGAGTAATTTTGAGCTCATTTGAACAAAAAAGTGTTGAGTTTTCGAGAAACTTTACTTCACATTATTTAAAGCGCATGTATTCATAAATATAACACCGTGCAGAAATCGCATTTAAAGTATTACCGACATGAAAGACAAGTCACAGAAATTACATTGCTGTAATTTTTGAAAAATAAAATTAAATAATATGGCAATATGACATTTGTCATCATATAGGGTTCATTTAGCACTAACCATACCTAAAATGAAAAAAAAGAAAAATTGGAGCCGTTTTCGAGAAAATCTTCTTTTTGTAATTTTTTAAAATTGCAAATAGTTCACCCACAATTGCACAAAAACGACTAAAATTTACAAAAAAAAAATCTTCACACGTTAAATGAACTATTTATGCACAACAAATTTAATTCGAATGAAAAGTCTATCTTCAATATTGTAATTGTAAGGATAAAAACGCCTACTTTTACAATTTCTGAAAATTCAGAGTTAATCCTTCCGGCAATGTCCCCTTCCACTACTTCACCAGGTGGAGAAGGGCCTGCAATGCAAAGAGACATGGTATCATTGACACACAAAACAACACGCAATCATTTATCTTCATTCAACAACGCATTTGCACTCACCAGAACATTCGGGGAACTCAGGAGAAATGTTGTCCACAACATGCAGAGCAGGTAGAGCAGATCCTGCAAAAGAAATAAGGATGTTTAATTAAATTAAAAAAGGAAAAAAAAATCTTATTACACCATCTAGTTGCTAAAAAAAAATCCGGCAACTCAGGACGCACATCAGCAAAAATTACTTGTTCTGCATTATGTGCTAGTCTGCCTGCTGCAGTGAATATTTCCGGCGTGAAGTGCTCCATGCATAAATACCTTAACCTTGTGAGAAATTCCCAAGGGCAAGATGCCAAAATTGGGTCAATTGCCTTTATCCATTTCATACACCTGTAATAAAATTAGTAATGTATTATTGAGCTATTATAGTTATATCAAAATCACCTTAATGTTATTATAGCTATTATAACTTATCAATTACATGATTATTAAAGCAACCAGTGTTTTCATGACTTTACTACATTGGATGTTCATAATAATTGTGTTTACAATAACCTGACATATAATTACATTATTTAAATTAATTTCATGTACTGTTTAGTGACATAGTTAATTTACTATATCACTAAATAGTACATTAAATCATTTTAATGGAACCATGCTAAGCATTTCATATCGCTTACCTTTCAGGATCTGTTGGAAACCTGAAGAATTGCCGTCCACTCCTTATGTTTTTGTTGTTTGGGCAATTGGGTACCCAACAACGCTTAAATTGGGGCATTTCGAGTTTACAGCACAGACCATCGTCTCAGAAACACACAAACGCAAAAACGATCACCGGACATCGTTACGTTTACGCACAAAGCATGTGAATAATTGCCGGGTGCGGCGTGTAGATTTCGCGCACAGCGCCTTTGCGCCCTTCGACGCTATTGGCCTACCAAGGGGCCGAGATGGCGGAATTCAAATTCAAATACAATTCAAATAAGAACAAGCCCCGGCCTATCTAGTGGCAGGGGACTGGTGGCTTGCGGCGGTGGCGGTGGCTGCGTGGGAAGGGCCCTGCCGCTTCTCGGTGGCTTGCGGCAGTGTCTACGAGTGATGGGGCCCTAAGGCGAAGCTACACCCCGACACAAGCTTGTCGAATCGAATCAACGCCTACCTTTCGCTAGATTTTGCCTCGTGCAATTAAGGAATAACGCCTTACGCGTTTGCCGCAAGTGTATCTCAAGTCATCACACTGCAATTCCGGGAGGGACAGTCCTGCACGGAGCAGCTCCTCCCTCTTCGTGAATGAGGGCGTCGCGCCGCGCCGTCCGGTCCTATGCGCGTGCTGAATATGCAGAATGCACCTTTTCGAGTCCGCCCACGACTAGTTCCGCAGCCCCGGGATGCCCATAACAACGATACTGTTACGTCGCGACTGGTTTTCAAGGTAATTCAGCTTGTGCGCCAGCCGCTCGTTTGTCTGCAGCGACTGCCCTGTAGGCTCTGCCCAGGTAACCCTAGCCTGTAACATGTCGATCCTATTCATTAGCTCCTTGCGATTATTATGTTTGAATGTTTCGATGATATCGATATATGTAGGGGGACTGGAATTAGCTCCTTCCCACCGATCGCCAGTAGCGCCGCCATCAACGCCGCGCCCAGCACTCTCGCATGACGGATGCCTAAGCCCTTGGCTGTCCTCTGGGCACCGCCACAGCACGGCAGGTAGCCTTGCACCCGCCTGCCACTGCTCCATCATGCACCATCTGACACCATTCTGCAGTGTGTAGAGCGCGTAGGGAAACTGGTCTGCTCGACTCTGCATCTGGCGAGAGACTCAACAGTAAAATATTACTAGCTACAGTGGTATTAAGACAGAAAATAATTGCCCCGAGTCCGTCAAAGGCAACCAGTAATAAGGTAGTCCAGTGTTCTGTGCTGCCCGCTTGTGGCGCTTTGTAAGTATCGTTGCAGTTAGGGTTTCTAAAATTCATGATTAAAAAATCAGATTTAAATCATTGGTGAGTGATCATTTTCTATATTTTGACAATTCTCAGAGTTTTGTGAATCTCAGAACGTCTTGAATTTGTTTTAGCTGTAAATAGCGTGTTGTTATGTGTTATTGTGTTTCACCTATCTGGAGTTAATGAGAAATGAAATGAAAATTGAAATGAAATGAAAGACCACATACACTCAGAAGTACAAGAAAAGATTTTTTGTTTTTAGCTCAGCAACTTAAGAAACTGAAGGCATTGATTAACTATAGCACGGTAATATGCATACTAGCAGGTATGGATTAACTCAGGTGACGTGGCGAAGGCTGTTTCTCCCTTCGCCCGGGCAGGAGCACGATTCACCTCAAGGACCCACTCGTTCGGGAACTGAAATGGCTGCCAACCTGTTTTTGTGCAAACATCTGAACCCTAAGAATAATCTGTGTGTGTTCGTTTTACAATTTTTTCTTCTTACACTCTTATTACAAACAATGTAACAGAATTATCGTAATATCCCTCCCCCACCCTCCCACCCTTTTTTCCCAACAAATGTCCATGCAGTCATACATTATTCCACGGTTGCAGATGTGTCGAAGTCTCATATTTTAAATACGTCGTGTACAACTTTACGGTACATATAATTTGTTGCTGTTTTATGTTTCCTTTTAACGCTTTTATAATACTAGTGGAGAATGGGTTCCTCTTACCAGTGAGGTTGCAATGTATTATTTCTAATATTCTTGTTCTTATATTTTTAGAGACAGGACTACTTATTTCGTGAGTTGTTGCCATTGGAAAATACGCTACCTAATGTTCGACTTGCCCGACGAAGGTATGCTACAATATGGGGAGGAGCTTCTCTTCTTCAAATGCTACTCGCATCAATTAGCGAACTTTTGAAAATAGACTGGCAGTGGGATTTTATTATAAATTTGAGTGAATCTGATTTTCCCGTAAAGTAAGTATCCATTACTAATGTTATCAGCTAGTGCATTTAATACCTGAAACTTATTTGTGTATTCTTTCTTCCAAGAACAAACCTTCAATTAGTAGAATTTCTGACTGCCAACAAGGAACGTAACTTTGTTAAATCACATGGCCGAGAGGTCCAGAGATTTATTCAGAAACAAGGATTGGACAAAACATTTGTTGAATGTGATGCTCACATGTGGAGAATAGGTGACCGCCACTTGCCATGGGGTATTCAAGTGGACGGCGGGAGTGATTGGGTGGCCTTGTCAAGGCCCTTTGCCTCATATGTGGCCAGTACTGTTGATCAGCTACTGCAAGGACTGAGGGTTGTTTTTAAACATACTCTTCTGCCTGCTGAGGTAACTATTTATTATTGAAATAGTGTTTAAGTTTGTTAATATACTTACATTAATTATAATGATATTGATATAGTTTGTATTAAAACACTTCTCCGCTTTTTTTATTTATCGTCATTAAAATAACTTTATCGAGAAAGTGGCTATCTCGGGGTTGATGCGTATTTTTTATGGGATCAGCGCTGTGTTGTAACTTGAGAAAAATTTAAAGAAAAACATTATCCTCTTATTACTAAATGTGATTAAACTAATTACATTTAGTCCTGGGGTTCGCGTCCCGACGCGATGTCAGGATTTTCGAAACTAGTTACATAGTTGTCTCGAGTTCTGTCTGTAGCAGGTGGCTGCTCTGATCGGTAGTTTTCCGTGGTTTCTCTGATCAATACCAGGCGAATGCCAGAGCAGTATCCTACCAAAGGGACCACGGACCGCGCGCATTCTGTCCTTCCCATTTCTTGTCATATCCTCACCCCTTACACACACACACACACTATACACTACACTACACTACACTACACTATCTCACATGCCGGGAGACCGGTCGGGAGCTTGTCCCGACTGTGCTGGCTCCCCGTTGGTGGAAGATAACTGGTTTGGGAAAACCCCGCTAGCTGATCGAAGTTTGGCGCCAGATCTCATCCAGCGGAGCATGATCATCGCCACCTCCCGAACAAAAACATGCGCTGCACTTACGGGACTACTGACCTTAGCAGTTGACGCGCCGGGAATCACTAGTAATCAATTAATTGGCATGTTGACCTCCAGAAGATTACTGGAACTAAATGTAATGAATGAGAAAACCATAAATTTAGAGATTCAACTTCAACAAAAACCTAGTAAAGTTAATTAATTACAAAAATAAAGACTACTTAGGATTATTAAGTTTGTAGAACTTCAAAGTAATGACCCGTCAAGGTGGGTCGGTCCATGTGCTGACAGGGGAATGCTATCAATTATTCCTTTCTCTCACTTTCCTTCTCCATCTTTCTTCTCCCCATCGTTCATTCTCGTTCTTTTATAACATTCTCTTTTTTCTTCCTCTTATATTTCACTGGTCGCTCTGCATGGTGACCCGTGTCGGAGGGAATGTGTGTCCTGGCGGTTGAGGGGTCTGTTTGTTTCCCCACCACTCTTGTGCTACGTTTTTCGCACTTGGGATACGTATTTTGGCGAACATTCCTTGTAGATTTCTTCGGCTTCTTCTAGCTTACTTCGGCCGTGGACTTTCCTAGACGGACGATCGGGAGCTAACCCACTTTCGATCAATCGGCTCGGACTAGGTCTTGCACTGAACTCCAGGGTGAGCGAGGGTATCCACGGTGGGGCAGCGCTGTCATCCCTCAACTATATCTCCGTGTCTTCCCTGACAGATCAGTGGGATGTCTCCTTGATGGTCTCCGTGGGGGGTAGGGAGCACGGAGGCGAAACAGCTTCAATCCTATGGAGCAAAAACAAACCCCTTTCCCTCTTCTGCAAGGAAGAGATGTTATGAGAAGGCTGTTAATTTAAATAGGTTTTGTTCAGAGAAGAGGAGAAACCGAAGAAACCACAATTTCGTATGACATGCGCGGAAGAAGGAAATACTTTCAAGAGCGTGAGCGCGGTTCGTCTTGCGCCAGCAATCGAAGATTCCTTTGGAAAACTCCAAGCGGCCGCCCGTCGAGGTGGGTTGGTCCACGTCCTGACGGGGGGATACAGAGAGGGCTCTCAAGTATTCCTTTCCTTCACAAGTCACTTTTCTTCTCCCCATTGTACATTCTCATTCTTCTATACTATCCTGTCTCTTTTCTTCTCCCTCTTCTATTTCACTGGCCCCCTCTGTATGCTGAACGCCCACCCATGTGTTTGCCGTGCATGGCGACCCGTGTCGGAGGGAATGTATGTCCTGGCGGTTGAGGGGCCTGTCTGTTTCCCAATTACTCTCCTCGTGCTCCTTATTTTCTTGGCACCCAGGGATACGTGCTCTTACGTATTTTGGGGAACATTCCTTGTAGGTCTCGATTCGCTTGCTTTGGCTACGGACTCTTCTAGACGGGCGGTCGGGAGCTAACCCACTCCCGATCAACCGGCTTGGACTAGGTCTTGTACTGAACTCCAGGGTGAGCGGGGGGGATCCACGGCGGGGCAGCGCTGTGACATCTCCCTACTATATCTCTGTGCCAACCCTGGCACCCCAGTGGGGTGTCCCCTTGTTGGACTCCATGGTGGGTGGGGAGCATGGAGATGAATCGTCTTCTACTCTATGGAGCAGAAAATAAACCCCCCGCCCTCCTCCGCAAGGAAGAGGAGATGTTTTGATAGAACTATCGATTTGAATAGTTTTTTCGCAAAAGAAGATGATCGACCGAAGAAGCCCCGTTTCCTCCTCATGGCATGTGCCGAGGAAGGGAAAACTTTTAAAAGCATAAGTGCTGTCCGTCTGGCGCGAGCCATTGAAGACGAGTTTGGTAAGCTCCAAGCGGTCGTGCGACAAAGAAATGGTACCATTCTCTTTGAAGCACGCACCGACGAACAAATTGGAAAAATTCAAAAAACCAAGCAGATTGCCGGCATCCAGGTGGTAGTCACGAATCACCCGACTTTGAACTTGTGCAAAGGCGTGGTAAACCACGAGGACTTTGCTTCTGAAAGTGATGAAGATCTGTCGAACTTCTTTGAGAGTTTTGGAGTCACTGAAGTGTATAGGATCAGACGGAAGGAGCAGGGGAAATTAATCCCCACTTCGACCCTGATCCTTACATTTGACCGTCCGTCCCTTCCAGAAAAAATAAGTACTGGTTTTTACAACCTCCGTGTGCGACAATATGTTCCGAACCCTTTGCGCTGTTTCAACTGCCAAAGGTTTGGTCATACTCAGCAACGCTGCATGTCGGTTAGCGCAGTATGCGGGAAGTGCGGAACACCAGCGCACGACCCACAACCCTGCGACAGACCACCGCACTGTCTTAACTGTGAAGGCAACCATGCA
Organism: Teleogryllus occipitalis; assembly: GCA_011170035.1. Classification (NCBI taxonomy): domain Eukaryota; kingdom Metazoa; phylum Arthropoda; class Insecta; order Orthoptera; family Gryllidae; genus Teleogryllus; species Teleogryllus occipitalis. The sequence goes on from BLKR01001796.1 coordinate 54,350, forward strand.
GCCAATTTCAACCAATGTCCAATTTATCTCCGTGAAAGGGAAATCCAAAAGATACGAGTGACAGAAGAAGTTTCTTTCCCTGAGGCGAAGCGTCGATTCCAAGCAAGGAATCCAGTAGACATGTCACGATCCTTTTCCAGCACTTTAAATGCTAGGCCCCCGGTGGTAACCGTGAGCTGCCAAACCCAATGCACTCCAGTCCCAGCAGCGCATTTCTCCTGCCAGGTAGCTCCTATAGACTTCCCTGAAGATACGGCCTGTATCCAAAGGGGAAAAGTTATTATACCTACCAAATACAAAATAAACAGCAAAAAACTCCAGCCACCGAAAACTTCTACTGAGCCCCCTATAGAAACAAATTCCCATCAGAAATCCGACACCAACTCAAAATTCGTCGCCGAAGTCTCGTCCTCCTCCCACTGCCGAGACTCACAGTGAAAGATCTTCCAACCCTTCTAGATCTCGGTCACCTGTGTCGAAACACCGGGACACCCCCCTGACACAGGCGACCTTATCCAGCAGCAGTCAGGACGACTCTGCTGTTGATGAGGAGCACCTCAAGAGCTCCTTTATTACGAAGGTGAGAAAGAAAAAGAAGGCACCAAAGAAATAATAATTTCCTTGAATGGCTCTCTCATGGAACTTGAACGGTTTTCGCATACATTTAGAAGAATTGAAGCTCATACTGTTGTATACCAAATCAGGAACATAGACTATTTTGTAACACAACAATTTTATTTATCTCAATCTCCAACAATCTCTACATCAACACGAACATGTTCACCATAAAGTCTCTCTCAGTCACGACTGCTCCGCATTCAACTTTCGAGTGGCCGAGACCTCCAGCGCTCCAACCCTCCGCTCGGCGTCTCCCCTCCCCGCCGGGGAGGGGTGGCTGCTCTACCCCTTCGTTCCCGGTCGCCGGGTGGCGACGGGGCGCGCTCGCTGCTCCCTCTATCCGCGGCGCGGGTAATTCCCATCCCGCGACGCCGCCGACGTTGTTTTCGTAGTATCTGCTCCTACAGATACTACACCCCTAATTGTGGGCGTAGGGAGCGGCGCGCTTCTGTAAGCGCGCACTGCGGCGCCTGGGCGCCACCAACCGCTGCTGCTGCTGCTGCTTGTATTGCAGGGGCAACCCCTCTGGTTGCTGATGCGCCTCCCCACCAGCGGCCGTCTCCTCCATCTCTGCGTCGCCGCTGTCTGGTGGCGGCGGCTGCTGATGATTCTGCTGTACCCGCTCCGGTCTCGGGTGGTGCGCCTCTGCTCCGGGGGCTGTCTCGCTCATTTCGCTGTCGCTGTCAAAGAGGCGGGCTCGTCCAATTAGCCGCGGGTCCTCCTGCTGCTGTTCGTCTTCCGCCTCCCGTTGCTCTGCTGCTTCTGCTGGTTGCTGCTCCTGTGCCGGCAGCGTACTCCTAATGGGCTCTCTCTGAAAACCAAACAGCCTGCCTAAATTTCTATCCGGTTCTGCTACCCTTGTCTGTAGTGCTTCGTCAACTTCTGGAATCTCGAAGGTCCTGCGCCTGATGTGTTCCTGATGTCTCCTAACTATCCTGTACTGCGTTCGTACTACATACACTCTAGTTCCTTCTACTTTCAGTATTTTTCCCGGTACCCATTTGGGGTCATCCCGGAAGCTTCTGATGAATACCTGATTTCCCACTGCGAACTTCGGCTCTGCCTGCCACTTCCTGGTTTCACCTGTTGGCTGCATCAAGGATAACAGCGTCCTCGGTTGCCGCCCGTGTAACCTCTGTGCGGGGCTCATTCCATCCCTCCCCGGCATAGCCCTATACGAGGCCAGCAACGATAGGACTGCCTGCTCCCTACTGACTCCATCATATTTCGCTTTTGCCATAGCCGATTTGAACGTTTGTACAAAGCGCTCGGCCTCGCCGTTTGAGCGGGGGTGGTACGGGGGTGCTAGAATATGCTTAATTCCGTTACTATCACAAAACCTCTGGAAATCTTCCGCCGTAAATTGGGGACCGTTGTCCGAAACTATCGCCCTGGGCAATCCTTCAATACTACAAATTCTCTGCAGAACTCTTACCGTGGCGTGTGCCGTCGGGTTCGACATTTCTGTCACATATGGGAAATTTGTCTGTGCATCCGTCACTATAAGCCAAGTTGATCCCTGGAAGGGGCCCGCGAAATCTATGTGCAACCTATCCCACGGCCCTTCTGGTTCTGGCCAAGAGACCCATTGCTGCCTGGGATTCTTTTGATATGCTTGGCAACTTCGGCATTCTCTGATCATTTTTTCTATACCGCGATCTATACCTGGCCAATAACAATTCTGCCTGGCTAACTGCTTTGTTAATACAATTCCCCAGTGCCCTCTATGCAATGTTCTTAGCACTTCACTTCTGAGACTGGCTGGCACTACCACTCTAACGCTGTCTCCTGTGCTCAGGAGCAAAATACCTGCTTTCACCGACAAACGCTCTTGTAGCTTGAAGAATGGTATATTCCTTCCTCTCGTCGGCCAACCTGTACGGACGTATTCCCGCGTTTTCTTCAAAACGGGATCTTGATCGGTGGCCCTCGCTATGCGTCTTGCGTCCACTGGAAACTGCTGTACTGCCCGGTTCTGCTCCATATCTATCTGCAACGAATCTACCTCCAAACTGTCAAACTCTGCATCATCGCCCACTGGCAAGCGCGACAACGCGTCCGCGTTCGCGTGTTGTGCCGTACTCCTGAAAATGATTTCATAATTATAATCCGATAAGAATAATGACCATCTCTGAAGTTTCCTTACCATATTATCCGGTACCTTCTTTGTAGGATGAAACAAAGCCACCAACGGCTTATGATCTGTAATTATAATGAACTTATTACCGAACAAGTAATCATTAAACTTCCTTACACCATAAATTACAGCTAGCGCCTCCTTTTCAATTTGAGAGTACCGCCTCTGATGCACATTAAGCGTTTTGGAAGCAAATGCTACCGGTACCTCTTCTCCTTTCTCATTCTTCTGGGACAACACTGCCCCTATGCCATATTCGGACGCGTCTGTAGCCAAGGTTACCATCTTTTCTGGGTTGAAATGCGTAAGCTTCACTGCTTCTATCAGGTGCCCCTTAATAGTATCGAATGCTTGTTGACACGCCTCAGACCAAGCGAAACGCGCTCCTTTCTTCCTTAGCGCGTTAAGTGGGGCCGCTACTGTAGCAAACTGCTTAATAAACTTGGCATAATAGTTGGCCTTACCCATGAACGACTGCAACTGCCTAATGTTGGCCGGAGCTGGTAGTTGCATGATTGCTTGGACATTTTCTGCTGTGGGCTTTACTCCTTCGCTATCTAATACATGCCCCAGGTATTTTATCTGCTTCCTGAAAAATTCACATTTCGATAGTTTTGCCTTCAGACCTTCCTGCCGCAACTTACATAACAGCTGTTCCAGGTTCCGCAAGTGTTCTTCGTTTGAAGCGCCCGTTACCACGATGTCGTCGAGGTAGCTAATACACCCTGGTATCTGGGCTATTACCTGCTCAATGTAACGTTGAAAAATTGCTGCCGCTGATGCTACACCAAATGGCAACCTCTGGTACTGCAACAACCCAATTGGTGTGTTTACTGTTAAGCATTTCTTTGACTCTTCGTCCAGGGGGAGCTGCAAATACGCTTCCTTCAAATCTATTTTAGAGAAATATTTCCCACCTGAAAGCTTCTGGAATAAATCCTCCGGCTTTGGTATCGGATATTTCTCCACCTGAAGTTGGGCATTAACTGTCGCTTTAAAATCCCCACACAGTCGGATACTCCCATCTGACTTCTTTACAAGCACTAGAGGTGTTGCCCAATCACTAAAACTCACCGGTGTTACTATCTCTTCTTTTATCATTTTCTTGAGCTGCCTCTCTACCTGTTCCCTAAGTGCCAACGGAACTGTCCGCGCTTTGCAGAACCTCGGGCGCGCTTCCGGTTTCAGGTGAACACGCGCCTGAAAATTTGCTGCTTTCCCTAGCTGGGGCGCGAAAAGATCAGCATACTTTTCTGTTAATTCTTCGATTTTATCGAAAGGCACCTCCTCAGATACCATGTTTACCTGATCTTGTATCTTGAAACCGAATTTGTCGAATGCATCTAGTCCCAGGATGTTGGTTGTGTCGTACCTATCTACCACCCATATCTTTATTCTTCTCGTTACTCCCTTATATTTTGCCGCTACTTTTACCTTTTTTACCTTTTTACCTTTTTACCTTTTTTACTACTCCTTTTACCGGTATCGGCTTTTTGTCGAAAGTTCTCAACTGTATGGCTGCTTTGTCGTATCTTGGCGCTCCGATCTTCTGATACGTTACTAAATTCATAAGTGTCACGGGTGATCCGGTATCTATCTGAAATTCCACTGCTGACTTATTAATCACCAGGCTTGTGCTTATCCTATTATCTTTACCAGATCTCAATACTTCATTAACCTCACCTGCTTCATTACCATCGATTTCCATTAATTTACGTGCTTTCTTATCTATCTTGCCTTTTACTGTGCATACTGACTGTATGTGACCCACTTTATTGCATCTGAAACATTTTGCTTTGTAGAATCTACATTCCTTCCTATCATGTGATACAAAACATCCTCTACATGACTTAAGCTTGCTACTGCTTTCCGTCTCTCTAATTGTCGGTTTTTTCTTGACCTCGGCTTTATGTTCAACTCTTTCCTTTAATTGCATTACGTCTCGACCCGCTTCCATTTGCTGCGCCGTCGATGTCGTGACCTCGTGGACCGATGCTAACTTGCATACTTCCTCTAATGGCGGATTATTCTTCTGCAACGCCTCATATCTAACTTTATCTTCTGGCGTATGTACTACTAACATGTCCCTAATTAGACTCCCAGCATACGACTTTCCACATTCACAAGAAAATCCGCACTCTCTGGCTAACCCTTTCAAATGTACCACCCATTGTGCATGAGTTTGCCCCAACTGGATTCTACTTTGATAAAATCTGTAACGAGCGGCTATTACATGTGGCTCTTTAATATAAAACTTGTTCAGTTTATCCATGATCTCACTAAACTTAAGGCTCTCCACTGGCTCCTGCGAACTAAGCTTCTGCAACAACTCGTACATATCGCTGCTTGAAATACTTAAAAAAACGCGCGCTTGCTGTCTTCGTCTGTTACCTTGTGGAAGGCCAGGTGTTGCTGCAACCTTGCTGCGTACGAGCACCATTTCTCCTTGCTCTCGTCAAAGCTGGGGAAAAACGGTAATACCTGCCGCTGAGGAGCTGACGCAGTCATGGCCCCGATTGCCTGTAGTAAAGCGGTGTGCTGTTGTTGCTGCAGTAGTTGTTGTTGTTGCTGCCTCTCCTCCTGTCGTTGCAACTGTTGTTGCATTAGCACTATTAACTGCGCCACCTGATCGCCTGTAGCCATCTTCGTTTACCTCGTCGCCAGTAAAATTGTTGTATACCAAATCAGGAACATAGACAATTTTGTAACACAACAATTTTATTTCTCCCAATCTCCAACAATCTCTACATCAACACGAACATGTTCACCATAAAGTCTCTCTCAGTCACGACTGCTCCGCATCCAACTTCCGAGTGGCCGAGACCTCCAGCGCTCCAACCCTCCGCTCGGCGTCCCCCTCCCCGCCGGGGAGGGGTGGCTGCTCTACCCCTTCGTTCCCGGTCGCCGGGTGGCGACGGGGCGCGCTCGCTGCTCCCTCTATCCGCGGCGCGGGTAATTCCTATCCCGCGACGCCGCCGACGTTGTTTCCGTAGTATCTGCTCCTACAGATACTACACATACTCTCCCGCCACAGACCATTTATAGTCTGTCTCCAGGAAACTCATCTTCTTCCTAACCACCCCCTCTGCCTGCGCGGATTTCAAACCTATCGGTTTGACCAAGATGCCGGACTTCGTGCTCATGGAGGTGTCGCGGTTCTTATCTGAGACCATCTGTTTTCTGAGGAATATATCGTTCGAACCGACCTTCAAACCGTATGCGTCCGTATATTTCTGCCGTCCTTTTCATTGACGGTGTGCAATATATACATTCCTCCTGGCCAAGCCGTGTCACAAGAGGAACTCGAAGAAGTTGTTTCTCAGCTGCCCGCCCCTTTTCTTATTGTGGGTGACTTTAATGCCCACAATCCCGCCTGGGGTAGCACGAGGTCATGTCCCAGAGGTACAATTGTCGAAAATATTATTGACCAGCGGAACCTAATTCTTCTGAACTCTGGGGAAAATACTCATTTTTCCACAGCGTCAAACACTTTCTCGTCAATAGATCTGGCACTCTGCAGTCCATCTCTATCTACCATCTTAGAGTGGACTGTTCTTGATGACTTACATGGGAGTGACCACTTTCCTACCATGGTACGCTTCAATATTCCTAGTTTAGACGCTACCCGTTCACCTCGCTGGGTAATCCATCGAGGTGACTGGAATACATTCAGCGAGGGAATAAACATTCCAGAGAACCGTTCAAGTAACGTCGATGTCTTAGCCGCCCAATTCACTGACGCCGTTCTTCGCGCAGCCACCATTGCAATCCCGAAGTCTGCGTGCTGCCTACGACACATCCCTGTGCCTTGGTGGAATAAGGACTGCTCTAGAGTGGTCAGCGCTCGAAAAAAGGCACTTGCACGTCTTAGACATTATCCAACTGTGGACAACCTTATTGAATACAAAAGATGTAGGGCAAGGGCAAGGAGAATAATAGTAGAGAGCAAAAAGGAATCGTGGAGAGCATACGTCTCCTCTATGAACTGCCACACGCCACCACGCCTGGTATGGAGAAGAATCCCCCAGATAAAAGGACACTCTTCTCCAAACACGGTGCCATGTCTTCTCAAAAATGGTGAAATGATCACTTCTCCAGATGAGATTGTAGAGGAACTTGCCACGTACTATGAACAGATGTCAAGCTCGGCGAACTACGCTCCTGATTTTCTCTTGATCAAAGAGAGGATGGAGTGCCGTCCGCTGGAATTCTCCTCCAGAGACTGCCGATTACAACATCCCTTTTTCCATGTCGGAATTGCGCTGCGCTCTTGCATTGGCGAAAAGAACTGCCCCAGGTCCTGATGGGATACATAATCTAATGCTACAACATCTTCCTGATGAGGCAATGCAATTCCTTCTCCTTTTGTTTAATCGTATCTGGGAAGAGCACACCATTCCTGCTCAATGGCGAGAAGCCATAGTCATTCCAGCTTTGAAGGACGGGAAAGATCGGTCGTTGCCGTCGAGCTACCGACCTCTCGCTCTCACCAGCTGCCTGTGCAAAGTATTGGAACGGATGGTAAGCCAGCGCTTGGTCTGGACCCTGGAGCGCAGAAACCTGCTCACACCAATCCAGTGCGGCTTCAGGAAACACCGGTCAACCTTGGACCATCTTGTCTCTTTGGCAACCGAAATATCAACCTCTTTCGTCCTGAGACAACACCTTCTGGCCGTACTATTTGACCTAGAGAAGGCCTACGACACCACCTGGAGGTATGGCATTTTGCGAACCCTGCACTCGTGGGGATTAAGGGGGAAGCTCCCCTTATTCCTCCAAAATTTTTTATCGAACAGATCATTCCGAGTTCGCATTGGTGACAAACTGTCTAGCAGTCACCCTCTCGAAAACGGCATTCCCCAAGGGTCGGTGTTAAGTGTCACTCTGTTTGCCATTGCCATAAACAGTATAGCGTCGGTCGTGCGAGAACCAGTAAAGGCATCGCTGTTTGTGGACGATTTTGCCATCTATTGCTCGTCCAGTAGCATCAGTGTGATCCAGAGGCAACTCCAACTGGTGCTCAACAAGCTCCATGAATGGAGCTTGTCAACAGGTTTTAAATTCTCGCCTAGTAAATCTATTGGTGTACACTTCTGCCGAATATATCACTTGCACAGCGATCCAGTTCTCTACCTGGGAGGGAATCCGCTTTCATTCACTGACTCTGCCAGGTTCTTGGGACTTACGTTTGACAAGTCCCTAACGTGGCGTGCTCACATCCGCACACTAAAATCGAGATGCGTCTCCCCCCTCAATCTTCTTCGACTGCTGAGTGGTACGTCTTGGGGAGCCGACCGCACTACCCTATTGCGGTTATATAAATCACTCATCCGCTCAGTTTTGGATTACGGTAGTGAAGTGTATGGTTCGGCAGCCCCTTCCACTCTTCGGCCCATTAACACCATTCACCACGCTGGTATCCGCCTTGCAACAGGTGCATACCGCACCAGCCGAATGGAGTGCATTCTAGCTGACGCTGGGGAGCCATCCTTGGAAAGAAGGCGAGCTATTCTATTATCGTCCTATGGAAGTGTCGGGTCTCCATAGCCATCCGTGCCGCCGAATTATTATCCACCCAAAATATGAATCATCGTACATACTTCGAACATCACTACCCCAGCCCCCAGGTATACGATTAAGAAATCTTTTGCGGGGACTTAATGTCGAACTTCCCACTCCTGTAAAGCCCCCAAGCGACCTGATCCCCTCTTGGAAGCTTCTGCTCCCCAATATTGACCTCAGACTCTCCAATCTTTCCAAACATATCGCTAGTCCTCTGGTTTACCAGATGCAGTTTCAGGCTATGAGGGAGGCCTATCCCGACCATCTATTCTTATATACAGATGGTTCATCGTGCAACGATGCAGTGCCATGTAGTTTTTATTGTATCAAGACCACCAAATCATATCGACTACATTCCCAGTGCAGTATATTTACTGCCGAGTTGTATGCAATTCTGGAAGCCCTGAAATACATCGAGTCAGCGAGGCTGCGGCGTGTTGTTCTCTGTTCTGACTCTCTCAGCTCCCTTCAAGCTGTCTCACGCCCGTCGTCAGACTACCTGATAAAATCAGTTCAGAACCTCATTCATCGTCTTCGGTCTTGCCAATATGACCTGGTCCTTAGTTGGGTTCCAGGCCATGTGAACATCACAGGGAACGAGCTGGCCGACCGAGCGGCGAAATCAGCGACCCGTAGGATACACATTGACATCCCTGCTGTACCATTGTCGGATGTTAAGGCTTCGTTGAAACGATCCGTACTTAGAGCGTGGCAAGCAGAGTGGCACAATACCACTTTTAAACTTAGCGCGATTAAGAATTCCGTAAATTCTTGGCGCTCCTCATCCCGCTTCTGTAGGCGCGAGGAAGTAATTTTAACCCGCCTTCGTATTGGACACTGCCACTTTTCCCATAGTTTGCTCCTTCGAGGGGAAAGTCCTCCCATCTGTGACACATGCCGGACGGTTCTTTCTGTGAAACACGTCCTGCTGCATTGCACAAAATTCGATGACAGCCGACGAAGGCATAGCCTGGGCAACTCGCTACGGGAGGTGCTTGGGGACGACGATTCTGCACTCTCAAAACTCTTTTGTTTTTTGAGAGAAAGTGGAATACGTAATTTTATTTGAGTGACATGGACAATATTTTATGTAGTTTGTTTTGTGGCCCCTTTACAGCCAATTTTACATTTTATGATAAATTTTACGAGTCTGTTATATTTTCCTTCTGCCTTATTTAGTCGTACACTATTGCGGGATTCATGCCCTTTTTAAATAATGTTCATGCTTTTAATTAGCGGGTAAGTTGCTTTTGCAAACTTACTTAATCTACCCTTTTAAATACATTGACATGGGCGCCAATGACCTTGGCAGTTGAAGCGCCCTTTAAACACCAAATAATCAATCAATCCAAGCGGCCGTGCGACAACGGATTGGTGCCATTCTCTTCGAAACGCGCACCGATGATCAGATAGAAAGGATTCAAACAACCAAGTAGATTGCTGGCCTCCAGGTGGAAGTGACCACTCAGTCATCTTTGTACGGAAGTGGTCAATCATGTCGATTGTGCATCGGAAAGTGTGGAGGAACGTCTCTCTTGAAGTATTAGGCCTTAACGAAGGTGTTTAGCATCAATAGGAAGGAGACTGGGCGAGAGATTCGCGCTCCAACTCTGATTCTGACGTTTAATCTCCCATCCGGTCCAGAGAGGATAAGTTGTGATTACTACAATCTTCATGTGCGGTAGTATATACCCACACTCTTGCGTTACTTCAAATGCCAAAGGTTCGGCCATACGCACAAGAATCTATGGCAGAAAGACCGGTATGTGCGAAGTACAGCAAGTCAGTGCACGATACAGAACGTTGTGCTACGCCACTTTACTGTGCAAATTGTGAATGAGACCATGCTGCTAACTCGAAGAATTGCCCTACCTTCTGAAGGAGAGGAGACACAGAAGATCCGAGTATCAGAGAGTTTCCTTTCTAGAAGCCAAAGGTCGGTACCTGGCAAAGAATTCTGTAAATCTGACTCGGTCCTCCAGTGCCGTGGCCAAGTCGATTAAATCTACTTCAAGTTGCCGACGATACCGGTGCTCCCCCAGTAGCACACTTCTCTTGCCAGGTGTATCCTGTGAACTTTCCTGAGGAGACATCGCCCCTGCAAGGTGGTAAAAAAGCAATTCTCACCAAAACAAAAAACCGCAATGAAGTTATTGACGAAATGACTGATCAGGTACGTCCAGTATTACTCAACCCCGCTTGAAGGTCGATGTCTGTTGGCCTCCCGTCCCGGACTCGCAGCTGGAGACTGCTGTTTCAACCTCTGACTACCTGCTCCGAGTTTTGAGACTTGCTCTGAGCGATCACTTAGCTTGTCGAGCAGGGGACAGGAGGACTCTGCCTCGGAGGAACCTTCAGCCAGGGTAAACACTCGCTCCTTCGGGGAGCAGCGAGCGAAAAAACAAAAGAGAAAGGAAACGAAAAAGACCTAACTACACAGTATGGCTCTCCTATCTTGGAACTTAATTTGTTTTTCTCCCGTCGGGATGAAAAACGAAAAACTTCTGTCCCGTTACAGGCCTTCAATAATATGCTTACATGGGACACATCTAGTTCCACTACGCCCCCTTTCCTTTCGTGGCTTTACCCCTTACACAGTGTTGTTGATGACCGCGCACTTGGCGGAGTTGTTACTTTGATCCACGACTAGCTGCTCTCTACAGCTGTTCAGACCGATCTTCTCAGTGTGTGTGCAGGTGTCCCATCCCTCACGATTACTGTCTGTAACATTTACCTTCCTTCAGGACAGTGTACCGACGATCACTTGGCTTTGATAAATCAACTACCCTCACAGTTCTTAATAATCGGAGAAGTAAATGCCCACAGTCCTCTTTAGGGCTCGTTTCGCACTTGTCCGAGAGGAGATGCATTGGATCTGATGTTATAGACACTTCAAATGTGGTTATTGTAAATTCAGGTGAACCAACCCATTTCGCCATAGTCACAAGCTGTCATGTAGCTCTCTGTTGCCCATCAGTTGCAACCGTTCAGCAATAGTGTATTCGAGAGCAACTGTTTGGAAGCGACCATTACCCCACTATTGGCCACATTGATGATCTTGTTCATGGATTAGCTTGACCCCCTCAATGGTGTGTACAATCTGCTGACTGTCCGATATTTCAAGCAAGTGTCAATCTATCAGAGGGCGACTTTCACTGTGTAGAGCAAATTGCAGCATATTTTAACAATGTACTACAAACTGTGGATATTGTATCCCTGAGTTGACTTGTAAACTGCTACATCCCTTCGTCTTGTGGTCGAACTCGGACTGCTCAAGGGCTGTCAGTGCCCGTCAAAAGGCGTTCACGAGACACTTTCTAACCGCGGATAACTCAATTAATTACACGAGTTGCAGAAGGAAGGAGAGGAAAACCATTGTAGAAAGTAAAAATTCATCATGGAGAACATAATCTCTCAATTGCCATACGCCACTATGTCTGGTCTTCTTAAGAACGGTGAGATAATTACATCTCGAGATGCAAATGTAGAAGAACTTGCCGCTCATTATGAACACATGTCGAGTCCGGCGAACTATGCTCCAGACTTTCTTTTGCTCAAAGAAAAAATGGATAACTGCGCTGGTTTTTTTCGCGCAGAGAACATGAGAATTATAATACACCATTATCCATGTACGAAGTGTGCTCTGCTGTGGCACTTGCGAAAACAACTGCCACAGGCCCAGAAAACATCTATAACCTAATGCTACATCTTCCTGCAACGGCCATGCAATTTCTCCTCCAGCTCCACAACGGTATCTGGGAAGAACCCACCATTGCTGTATGACGAGAAGCCATCACCATCCCCGTTCCCAAAGAAGGGGAAGATCGACCATTGCCATCAAGCTATCGACCCATTTCTCTTACAAGTTGTGTTTATGAAGTGCTGGAACACATAGTGAATCAGCGTTTGGTCTGGACCCTGGAGTGTAAAAATCTGATCCCATCGAAAGCGGGTTTAGAAGAAATCGGTCAACCTTGGACTACCTCGTTGCATTGACAATAGCAATCTCGATATCGTTCGATTTGAGGCAACAACTTGTGGCAATCTTAATTGACATAGAAAAGTCCTACGACTCTTCTTGGATGTACGGCATTCTCAGAACCCTGAACTCCTGGGGATTTAAGGGGAAGCTTCGCATTGGTGACAGGCTTTCTGGCAGTTACTCTCTAAAAAATGGTGTCCCTCAAGGATCGGTTCGGAGTGTCACTCAGTTTGCCATCGCCATCAATGGTATAGAGTTGACTGGGCGAGAACCTGTAAAGGCATCGTTGTTTGTGGATGATTTTTTGTTGCCATCTTTCGTTCGCCCAGCAACATCAGTGTGATCCAGTTGCAACTTCAAGTGGTGCTCCAAGCTCCCCGAATGGAGCATGTCAACAGGGTTTAACTTTACTTCTATTAAATCTATTGGTGTGCAATTCTGCAGGATACATCGCATCTACATAAATCCAGTCCTATTCTTGGAAGGAAATCACCTTCCATTCGCTGAATCTGCCAGGTTCCTGGGGCTCGCGTTTGTGCCTCACAAGGCGTGCTAATACCTGTAGACTACAAACCGGATGTGTCTCGCTCTTAATCGTCTTCGTATGCTGAATGATACATCATGAGGAGCCGACCGCATGTGCCTATTGCTCATTCAGCCTATTGATCACTCATCCTTTCGAGTTTTGGATTAAGCTAGTGAATTTAACTGATCTGCAGCTCCTCTCCGACCCATCAGCGGCTCACATCGTGCTGGTATCCGCCTCTTCAATAGGTGCGTATCGCACCAGCTGAATTCAGTGACTTCTAGCTGAGGCTGGGGAGCCATCCTTAAAAAGGAAGCGAGATATTCTATAGGCGTCTTATGGTGCTAAAGTGTAAGGACTCGTTAACCATCCTTGTCGACGAATTATTGATTCTGCATATGAGTCCTCATATATTCTTCGAAGATCGCTACCTCATCTCCCAGGTATTCGATTGCGAAATGTTTTGCTGGATCCTAATGTCTGTTCTTCCTCCCTTGTGAAACCCCCCAAGTGACCCCATTCTCTCTTGGAAACTCGTCCGCATCAATATTGACCTTAGACTCTCCAATTTCTCCAAAGTACTAGTCCTCTTGTTTACTAGATGCAGTTTCAGGAAATGAGGGAAGCCTATTCCTTTTTTAATAGTAGCAGTAGTAGTAGTAGTAGTAGTAGTAGTAGTAGTACTGGTGGTAGTAGTAGTAGTAGTAGTAGTAGTAGTAGTAGTAGTAGCAGCAGCTCGTTTACATCCCTTATGAGGGCAAAGGTCTCTTACATTGTAAGGTTCTAATAATCTATCACTTCACTTATCAAATATCATTATTTCACTATCAGTTATCACTTCTCTATCACGTCACTAATAGGTCCCTTTTCATTGTGATCTTATTTTTGTGTGCCCGTTGAGGTTGGTTGGTCCACGTCCTGACGGAGGGATACGGAGAGGGCTCTCAAGTATTCCTTTCCTTCACAACTCATTTTTCTTCTTTCCATTGTACATTCTCATTCTTCTATAACATCATGTCTCATTTCTTCTCCCTCTTCTATTTCACTAGCTCCCTCTGTATGCTGAACGCCCACCCATGTCTTTGCCGTGCATGGCGACCCGTGCCGGAGGGAATGTATGTCCTGGCGGTTGAGGGGCCTGTCTGTTTCCCAATTACTCTCCTGCTACTTTTTATTGGCATCCAGGTATACGTGCTCCTACGTATTTTGTGGAACATTCCTTGTAGGTCTCAATACACTTGCTTTGGGCTACGGACTATTCTGGTCGGGGGGTCGGGAGCTAACCCACTCCCGATCAACCGGCTTGGACTAGGTCTTGTACTGAACTCCAGGTGAGCGGGGGGATCCATGGCGGTGCAGCGCTATGATAATCCCCCACTACACCGCCGTGGCAACCCTGGTACTCCGATGGAGTGTCCCCTTGTTGGACTCCGTGGTGGGTGGGGACCACGGGGATGAATCTGATAACCTCTTAATGGATAAAAAACCTACCCCCCGCCCTCTTCCATAAGGAAGAAGAGATTTATTCGTGAAACAGTAAATCTAGAGTTTTTTTTGTAATGACTCTGACAGACCTACTAAGCCCCGCTTTCTCGTCATGTCATATAAAAGAGATAATGAAACAATGAAGAGTGTCAGCCCTATCAAACTTGCCAGAAAAATCCAAAAGTTTGGCAAATTTCAGTCAGTGGTTCGTCAAAGAAACGGCACAATCCTTTTCGAATGTCGCTCTGACGAACAGATCAGCACAATCACTGACCTAAAAGAAATAGCCGGCCTCCAGGTGCATGTGTCCGCATACCCGACCTTAAACCTCTGCAAGGGTGTGGTAAATCATGAAGACTTCTCAACCTAATCCAAAGAAAACTTTCTTCGAACCATATGGTGTGTCAGAGAGTTACAGGATTCAGAGGAGAGTAAATGGGGTACTCACTCCTACCTCAATTCTGATACTGACCTTCGACCGTCCATCTCTACCAGAAAAGATATCTTGTAGTTTCTATAATCTCCGTGTCAGGCAGTATGTTCCAAAACCTCTGCGCTGTTTTAAATGCCAGAGGTTTGGCCATACGCAAGCTCGCTGCATGAGCGCCGCAGTCTGCGTGCACTGTGAAAGGGAGGCTTGTAACGACTAACTGCTCCGCAGAGGCAAAGTGCGTGGACTGTTGTGAAAAACATCCATCAAATTCTAACCAGTGCCCCATTTTCTTAAGAGAAAGAGAGATCCAGAAGATCAGGGTCTCTGAGAAAGTTTCCTTTCCGGAGGCACGACGCCGTTACCAGACGCGAAACCCCGTGGGCATGGCCCGAAGTTCCGCTGACACCGTGGGTCAACATAAGAAAGTAATTTCTGAAACCCAAACGCCTAAAGCCTCCTCTTTGCGCGATGCTGCCTGTCAGGTGTCCTTTGATGACATCGGCAGAGATGCCTATACCAAATCTCTTGGAAACAAAAGCATAAGTATTTCAACAAACACTCAAACGCATTCAGAAAAGCCGAGGCCGACAGGGCCTATTGCTAGATCTAGGTCGCCTGTCTCAAAAGACCGTGGTCTCCCATGCCACTCTCTCTAGCCGTAGTCAAGATGACTGCAGGGAACGAATTCCGCATGAACCAACCCATTACTTTCCAACAGAGAAGGGAAAAAAAGAATAAGAAACCCGATACATAACCCACCCTAGTATTAAAAGAAAACAACCTAAGAACTAGAAACAATGGCTCTCCTCTCATGGAACTTAAATGGCTTTCGTACCCGTTTGGACGAATTAAAGTTAATGGCTATGCATAGACCCGTGGTTATCAGCCTGCAGGAAACGCATCTCCGTTCTGAGCACTCCCTCTCTCTACGCGGCTTTTGCTGCTAAAGGAAAGAGATGGCCTTCGCGCCCATGGCGGAGTCGCCACTTTTATCACAAACTGTCTGGTATTGTAAAGAAATAGACATACGAACCACTCTCCAGTTATCTTGCGTTCCTGTGAATTTCACAACTATTTCTGTTACTATTTGCAACGTTTATATTCCGCCTGGTCAAGTCGTGTCAGAGAAAGAACTGGAATATGTGCTCTCTCAGGTACCCGCACCTTTTTTTATTGTGGGGGACTTCAACGCCCACAACCCTGCCTGGGGTGGCACAAGGTCGTGCACGAGAGGCAGGTTACTTGAAAATTTTATAGATAGTCAAAACTTAATTGTCCTAAATTCTGGCGAAAGCACACACTTTTCCGTAGCTTCTAATACTTCCTCGTTCGTGGACCTAGCTCTCTGTAGTCCCTCTGTTTCTACAATCTTCGAGTGGACTGACCTTGGCGACTTGCATGGCAGTGACCATTTTCCCATTCGGTACAATTTCGATATTCCCGATCTGAACGTTGCCCGCCCTCCTCGCTGGCTAATCCTCCGAGGTGAGTGGGAAATATTCAAGAAAAAATTACGAATATCGGAAAACTGTTCAAACGACTTCGATTCTATGGTTGCCCATTTTAATAACGCCGTCCTTCATGCGGCCTCATTTGCCATCCCGAAGTCGTCGGGCCATGCACGACATCCCCTGTGTCATGGTGAAACGCTGATTGTGCCACCGCGGTCCGTGATCGGAAGAGGGCATTGGCAAAACTTAGTAGGTTCCCAACCGTGGAAAACCTAATAAATTATAAAAGATCCCGAGCCAGAGCTAGATTAACAATACGGGAACGTAAGGCTGCGTCCTGGAGAGCTTACATCTCGTCACTCTCTTGCCGTTCATCCCCTAAATTAGTGTGGAGAAAGGTCCGGCAGATCGGTGAAAGACTCCCTTCGCCGTCTATCTCAGGGCTTTCTGTTATGTTCAGGTAAACACGCTCACTTTCCAACTACAAGTTTATTTACAAATAACCAGGAAAAACACAACAGTGGTCAGTATCCAAAGGAGTTTACCATACACAAAGCAAAATTGCCAAAAACCAGGAGATGTACCAAAAACGCGCTGGGTCACAACCGCAATCCAGTAGAGCTATCGAGAAAATATTGCCGGGTCAAAAATGACCGTCTAACGCGCACTCTCCAAAAACCACTCTCAGTCCACTACACTGTCTCCGCTCTGTCTGCTCCGTCTCTGGCGGCGCTCGCTTATCAAGCAGCCGGCGCCGTAGCCTCGCTTCACGGCCACCGGCTCGCCGTTAATTTCTCATTGGCCGGGCGTCTTTGCCGGTCTGATGCCCAGCCGTCACCCGCCGCCGCTGCCGCCTCGCGCCGCTTTAGGCGCGCTCTTCAACTTTGTCGCACAGCCGCAACACCTCCCCTCTCGAAGTCGTCGTGTACGGCGCAAACCGTACTCGACGCCTTGTTGACCGCCTCGGTGCCACTGTAGGGAGCACCGGTGTGGGCGGCGGCTCTGCAGACTGCTCCTGAAAAGTGTCATCTTCAATAAGCTCCCTCATGGCTCTCTCTCGTTTCTCCTTTTCGGAGGTTCTTCCCAAGGTATCCACGGGCTCTAACGTGTATCTGGGGCGCAACTGCCCTTAGTGCCTAACTACTATCTTACTTAATGTTTGAATTTCATAAACCTTGTTGCCTCTAATACCCGTCACAATCCCGGGCCACCAAGCAGGCTCCTTTTTAAATGAAGTGCAATATACTCTACTGCCTACCTGGAACTTATGTTGCCAGTCCTCTTTCCGGCTGGCTTTAGAAGCGATAACAACGTCCGGTGCTGTCGGCCGTGCAAAATTTCTGCCGGGCTCTTCCCTCCAGATCCCGGCAGCGTCCTGTAGGTGACCAGAACTCTTAGAAGGGCTCTGCTCCTTTCCGTCCCGCCGTCTCTCGCCTTTCGCATCGCGGTCTTAAACGTGCGCACACAGCGCTCCACCTCCCCATTAGATTGCGGGTGGAACGGCGGCGCACATATGTGCTTTATACCGTTGGACCTACAGAATCGAAAAAATTCTTCTGAGGTGAACTGCGGCCCGTTATCGGACACTAATGACTGCGGCAGCCCTTCAGTCACAAAGATCTTCTCCAGGGCCTCGATCGTAGCTGCAGCCGTCGTGACTCCCATGTCTACAATAAACGGGAAATTGGACAGTGCATCAATTACCACCAGCCACATCTTCCCCCAAAATGGCCCAGAAAAATCCACGTGCACCCTCTCCCACGGTGCCTCGGGGGTAGGCCACGAGTGCCAATCTCGACGCGGGGCTGACTTATTCATCTGGCATGAATTACAATTCCTAATCATATTTTCAATGTCTGTGTTCATGCCCCATCAATAGCAGTGACGTCTCGCTAACTGTTTATTGTTAACAATGCCCCAATGACCCTAATGCAACAATTCCAAAATTCACTGGCTTTCAACTCTTGGCATCACTACTCTAGTCCCCTGTTCACTGGCTAACAACAATACCCCTGATTTCACTGACAATTCATCTCTTTTACTATACCACGCCGCATTATTCATTAATCTCCTCGGCCAACATTTTCTAACAAAATCCCTAATTTGTTGTAATTCCTTGTCTTGATCTGTTGCTGATGCAATCGTTGCGGCTGTGACCGGGAAATCCTGCAAGACTTTCCAGTCCTCCAAGTCCACCTGCTGGCATGCTTCCTCCGACTCGTTGAACTCCACATCCGGACCGGCTGGCAATCTTGACAGCGCGTCCGCACTGGGCGTGCTGAGTTGTCGGTCTGTATTGAATCTGATAGTGGTAATCCGTTAGGAATAATGCCCATCTTTGCAGCTTCTTAGCCATACCCTCCGGCAATTTCTTTCCCATGTGGAACTGTACTAACGGGTTATGGTCCATAATGATATGGAACTTTGAGCCATAAACATATTCATTAAATTTTTTCACTCCGAAAATTACTGCTAATGCTCCCTTTTTTTAGAGTAATTCTTCTGATGTTTATTCAATGACTTGGACGCGAAGGCAATGGGGCGCTCTACACCAGTTTCATCTTTCTGTGACAATACCGCCCCCATTCCATAATATGACGCATCTGTTGCGACACCAGGTATGTAGTGGTTGAGCTGCGATCGCCTTCTTCAACTTGTTAAGCGCCATCTCACACTCTGGTGACCACACGAACGTAACTCCTTTCTTCTTCAAAGCATTTAAAGGAGCCGCAATAGAGGAAAAATTCCTAATAAATTTATTGTAGTAATTACTACATGATCTTACCTACCAAAGCTTGTAGCTGTTTAATATGCTTGATTTTAATGGCTTCCACGTAATGCTGCATCGGCTTAATGCCTGACTCTGTCACTTCATGTCCGAGGAAAGTCACCTGTTGTTTAAAAAATTCACGTTTCTTCAAATTCACTCTAAATCCCCACTCCGACAATAGCCCTAACAATTCTTTTAAGTGCTTTACATGTTCTTCACTATTTTTGCCCGTCACTATGATGTCATCTAGATAGTTGATGCATCCATCTACCTGTGACGTGATCTGCTACAACACTCTTTGGAAAATTGCTGCTGCTGCTGACGCAATTTCAAAAGGTAACCTATTGTATCTAAACAATCCCAGAGGTGTGTTAACCACCAACACTTTCTTTGCTTCCTCGTCGAGGGGAATTTGCAGGTATGCATCCTTCAAATTTTTGTGAATTGCTGTCCTCCTGCCAACTTGAAGAACAAGTCTTCTGGCTTGGGAATTGGGTATTGTTCTATCTCCAGCTCTCCATTCACTGTGCTCTTAAAATGGCCGCATAGACGAACGCCACCATTACTCTTGGAAACCACCACAAACGGCGTAGCCCAACTGCTTGTCGTAACTTTACTAATTATTCCCTGCTCTTCTAATCTCTTTAGTTCCGCCTCGACTTTACCTCTGATAGCCCAGGGCACCGGCCGTGCCTTAAAAAACCTGGGTTTGCAACTTTCTTTCAACTTAAGCTCTGCCGTGACATATTTACATTTACCTAGACCTGGCTGAAACACTTCACTAAATTCACTTTTTAGCTCATCTACCAATGTTGACACTTTCTCTTGTTGTAACATAAACACATTGTCTATCACTCCTAGACCAACTTTTTCAAAACTATCCAACCCCAAAATGTTCATCACATCGTATCTGTCCCCTACGATCACTTCCAATACCGCCTTTCTATTCTTATACACCACTGGTACTTTGACTTTTCCCACAACTTTAATTGGGTCTTTCGCAAATCCAAAAACAGGTTTCTCTACTTTTTTTAACTTGAGGATTACCTAATTTCTTATGTGTCCAGATATATCAATGTGACTGTCGCGCCCGTGTCCACTAAAAACCTCACTTTGTTCTTTCCTAAATCTAAATCCAGGAGTAACCTATTCTGCCCTTTACTGTTTAACAACTGGTTTACCGCATTGATTTCCATTTCTTCTCTTTCCGCTCATTTCCTTCTCTCCCGCTTTTCTAATTTGGTTTGACAACAAACTTCTCTAATGTGCCCTTTTTGCCGCATTTAAAACACTGTGACTGTCTAAATTTGCACTGCCATCTCTGATGAAATCTTAAACAATTTCTGCACGACTTCCTGGTCTCGTTATCTGCGCTGTAACTACTGCTACTACTGGCGTTGGAACGCTTTTCTAATTTTCTCTGATAACGCGGCGCACCTCCGACGTCACTCGACGAACTCGAACTGGTCTTATCAGCCGATCGATGGCGCCGCGGCCGCTCCCTTATCTTGTGCTCCAAGGTTTCAACCGTGCTACTGCTGAACTCAGCTTTAAACACCTGATTATTTACTGTCATCTGCCTTGCCGCTTGCGATGTAACTTCAAAAGTTGTAGCTAATCTGCGTACCTCCTGCAGTGATGGATCACTACTGTTGAGAGCCTGCATTCTAATACTGTCCTCAGGCGTATATAAAATTACAACATCCCTGATCAAAGTTTCTGCATAGGACTTTTTGCATGATTCAGACTGGCATTTAAATTCACAGTTCTTGGCTAACCCATTTAATTCCGTTATCCATTCGGCGTGTGTATCGTTCTCTTTTTTCTGCACTGAAAGAACGCATACCTGGCCGCAACCACATGTGGTTTCTTTTCATAATGGTTATCTAACATTTTCTTAATTTCTGACCACTTAAGCTTGTTCACTTCCTGCCGGTACATAACTTTTTCAATAAGGCACAAATTTCACTTCCCCCATAACTGAGAAAAGCAGCCCTCTTACTTTCTTCGCTCTCGACCCCACAAAAAATCCAATGTTGTTCTAGTCTTTCAACATAATCAAACCAACTTTCTGTCTGTGGCCTATACGGGTCAAAAGGCGCAGGCGGTTGCTTGCCTATGCTATCACTCACCACCGTCAGCGTTTCTAATTGGGATAAATGTGGCTTGGCTTACATCTCCAAACGTTACTGCATAAACTGCTGCTGCTGTTGTATAAACCGCAGCACCTGTGCCAACTCCGACTGAGCTGATGCGTTCGCCATTTTCTGCTCTTGACGATACATAGAAACAGAAAACCAGAACTTCTGCACTCACTTCACTTAATATTCGTCGCCAATTGTTAAATGACGACGGCGCGTGACCACTAACTTTGCCCAAAAGTTTATCCTCGTCGCCAATTGTTATGTTCAGGTAAACGCACTCACTTTACAAGTTCATTTACAAAAAAAACAAACAGGAAAAACACAACAGTGGTCAGTATCAAAAGAGTTTACTATACACAAATCAAAATTGCCAAAAACCAGGAGATGTACCAAAAACGCGCTGGGTCATAACCACAATCCAGTAGAGCTATCAAGAAAATATTGCCGGGTCACAAAATAACTTCGTCCAACGCGCACTCTCCAAAAACCACTGTCACTCCCCTACACTGTCTCCGCTCAGTCTCTCCGTCTCTGGCGACGTCCGGGCGTCTTTACCGGTCTGATGCCCGGCGGCTTCCCGCCGCCGCCGTCTCGCGCCGCTTTAGGCGCGCTCTCCAAATTTCTCACGCAACCGCAACTCTTATGGTAAATGGCAATCTCCTAACCTCTCCACAAGAAATTGCTGAAGAAGTGGCCTCTCATTACGAACACATCTCCAGCTCCGTACATTATCCTTCTGACTTTCAAAAAACGAAAAGAAAAATGGAAAACTGTAAATTAGACTTCTCGAGTCGCGTGGAGGAAGATTACAATGCCCTTTTCTCCATGGACGAAGTCTGCCTCGAAGAAAAGAGAATTAGACATCTTCACAGTCCCTACGGAAGACACTAAGCTGTTTAGAAAACGCTTTATCCGCAGTGAATGGCAAACAGAGTGGCATAACTCAGATTTTAAGCTCACGAGAATCAAGGATTCTATAAATCCTTGGTCTTCATCTCGTGATGCTCGGCGCGAGGAGATCATTTTAACACGCCTCCGGATCGGGCACTGTCATTTCTTCAACGGTTGTCTCCTCCACGGTGACCCACCCCCTAATACGAATACTGCAAAATAGATCTTACCGTGAAGCATGTTCTCTTGCACTGTGATAAGATAAGAGATAGCCGTCGAATGCATCACCTTGCTTGCTCCCAAATGACGAATCTTCTCTCTTCAAGCTTTTTGGCTTTTTACGAGAGACTGGCTTATTCAGCCTTATCTGAGAGAAGATGCCAATTATTGGGTTTTAGCCCGTAATTAAAAAAAAAACTATCTGGCATTTTTCTGCCAAACCGTTTTATTAGGGTACGTTCCTTTCCAGTTTTACTTTGCTTTCTATTTAAAGATTTTAATTTTCCTTTGTTATCTTAACACTGCAATATAGTGCATTGGACTTAAAATAATTTGACACGGGGACAAATGTCTTTAGCCGTTGAAGCGCCCTTAAACTGAAATAATCATTATTTTTGGGTGTGTTCATTTTTATTTATTTAGTCTTTTTTCTATCGGCTTCATCGAGTGTGTCAATGACTGTTCTCCATTTTGTGCGGACTCCTGCTGTTCTGGTATATAGTCTTTCCAATCTTTTTACTATGCCGTCTGACCACTGTGTTCTTTGTCCTGCGTTATTTCTCTTGCCAGTTCTTGTGTCCCATATTGTAATTTTCTATGTCCACCTGTTTGTGTTTATCCTGATTATATATCCTCCCCATTTCCTTTGTAAAAGAATTCCATTGAATTGACCTATGTCGTTTTGACCTGTTCTTTGTCTAATGTCAGCATTGCTTACTTTGTCCTTTAGACTTATACCTAGTATTTTCCTTTCCTTCTTCCTTTGACATATTTTATCATGTTTTATCATCTTCCCTTTCCGTTAGTGACCATGTCTGTGAACTCTAATTATTATCAGTATATCTAACAGTATTAACTGGTAGGGCACAGGTGTTCGTAATGTCTTTATTTTTAGGATATTCTTGTTGCTCAGTAATATGAATTTTAAAGACTAGAATTTTTTCCTCATTTCTGATAGCCTGTAAGGCCGCGTCTTTTATCACTCTCTTGCCATACGTCCCGTATAGTAGTGTCGGGAAAGGTTTGACAGATTGGAGGAAGATATACTTCACCATTGGTCTCGAGGCATCTGGTAAATTGTAATCTTCTCACCTGGAAGATTTGGCCTCTCACTACTTACATCTCCAGCTCCGTACACTATCCGCCTGGCTTTCTGAACACTGAAAGAAGAATTGAGAACTGCAAATTAGATTTCTCAAGTCGCGTGGAGCAAAATTACAGTGATCCTTTCTCCATGGATGAATTTCCCTTTGCTCTCGCTCGCTCGGAATATTCTGCTCCAGGACGAGGCCAGATGCATAATCAAATGCTTAAACACCTACAGGGAAACGCTCGTTCTGTTCTCTTTCGCATTTTCAATCTGATTTGGGATGAACATTCAGTACCAAGGATTTGGCGTGAATTCATTGTTATTTCAGTCCCTAAAGAAGGAAAGAACAGAACACTCTGCTCAAGTTACCGTCCTATCTCGCTCACAAGCCCTGTGTGCAAGCTTTTAGAGCGAATGGTAAACACACGTCTGGTCAGGGTCCTGGAACAAAGGAATCTGTTTACACCTTTTCAATGTTTCAGGAAGCACATGTCACCCA
Source organism: Teleogryllus occipitalis (assembly GCA_011170035.1). Lineage (NCBI taxonomy): Eukaryota > Metazoa > Arthropoda > Insecta > Orthoptera > Gryllidae > Teleogryllus > Teleogryllus occipitalis. The sequence continues at coordinate 78,157 of BLKR01001796.1, forward strand.
CGAACCACTTAGTCTCCCTTGCCACACAGATATCCACCTCCTTCCTCCTGCGTCAACACCTGATAGCATTTTTTTTCGATTTAGAGAAAGCGTATGACACCACATGGAGGTACGGCATTCTTTGCAGCTTACAGTCTTGGGGTCTTAAGGGAACGGCTTCCTTTTTTCTAGTAGATTTTCTTTCGTCAAGATCTCTCCGCCTCCGCTTTGGTGTCAGGTTATCCTCAAGTTACCAGTGAGAAAACGCTGTTCCCCAGGGATCCATTCTGAGGGTCACTGCCATTGCTATTAGTAGTGTGGCATCAGTAATTCGAGAGAAACTGAAAGTATCAGGCAATGACACTGATAGACGTCACAAGAATTACATACAACGGCTGTCAAAACAATTTCTAAGCGAACAAATAGAATAAGCTACTGAGTAATTCGGCCAAGAACATTTGTTGCATCTCGTAAATATGATTTGTAGCAAGTACCATTGAAAATGACATTAAAATCGATGAAATCAACAGAAAATGCATTAAAATGACGGGAAAAGATAAGGAAATGACTTCTTAGTTGAAACCGAAAAAAATGCAAAATAATGACCTATAAAAATGGGCCATTTCATTTTGTCATAACATAAAACGATTTTCTATACTAAACGGCATTATTCTAAAGTGAAAAAATGACATTTCATAAAATTCGCCCCTAGTGAAAACATTCATAAATTGAAAAGCCGATGTATATTACCATTGAAACTCGTTCGTACCCTTACTGTTAGTTCATGAGCCGCAGACCGAGTAAGTCTGTTGCGCCTATATAGAATCGTCATCCGTCCTATCTCGGATAATATGTGTATTGTTTATGGATCTGCGTTTGCGTCGAACATCTGCCCATTGAATACCATACACAATGCCCGTGTACGGATTAGCTCAAGCGCATACCGCACGAGTCGTATTGAATGCCTCTTGGCTGCAGGTGGTGAAACATCCCTGAGTCGAAGACGGATCGGCTCCTCCGGTGCTAAAGTATCAGTTATAAATACTCCATCGCGCCAAGCAGTCCTTCACCCAAGCCACAGCACATCGTGCGCACTCAGACCAACTTTACACCATCCTCCGGGTATCCGTCTCTACATGCTCTTGCTAAAGTTCAATAAAAATTTCCCCATCCCTGTGACCCCCCCCTCCGTGAAGTCTTTCCCCCCTGAATATTGCTTTGGTCTGAAATATACCTGAGATTAACAAACCTCCCTAAATCTTCAGCTATAACTTCAAATACACTAATGTTCCTTTTTAAAAAATGGTAAAGTAGGATGCCTTTTAGTGCTATAGTAGTAGTAGGATATAGTAGTAGTGGTAGTGGAGGTGGAGTGGGAGTAGGAGTGGGAGTAGGAGTAGGAGTGGGAGTAGGAGTGGGAGTGGGAGTAGGAGTAGGAGTGGCAGTGGGAGTGGCAGTAGGAGTGGGCGTGGGAGTAGGAGTAGGATGCCCTTTAGTGCCACGGCGTGTTTTAAAATAGGCTCTTCATGCACCGTTTATACTGCTAAGAAATTTGCGCTATTGGAGGCCCTTCGCGCCATTGGAGGAAGTTTCCTGAATCAAATGAATCCTGACGTTACCCGATGGGCCGCCAGCGCACCAGTCGGCGCCACCGCCCAAATATGCCATTTAGATTACCATTTAGACAATGAAATACACGAACTGGCCGAGACATCACTTCGATAGTCTACTTTCGTGCGCATTCGTGTGCTTTGATTTTTATCGAAGAAAGTAGACTATCGAAGTGATGTCTCGGCCAGTTCGTGTATTTCATTGTCTAAATGGTAATCTAAATGGCATATTTGGGCGGTGGCGCCGACTGGTGCGCTGGCGGCCCATCGGGTAACGTCAGACGGCCGGGCGGCTGTCCGCCAGGGGGCGAGCCGGGCAGCTCATTATTAATTACTCGGACGTTTGAAGAGCAATTAAATTAATTTTTTCATAAATAATTAACAATTAAATAGTTCTAAATGGTGGCATATTTGTTTTGTGGTAACCCATTGTGGTAGTGCCAGCTTAATTCTAAGCTAGCTCAACATTAATTACTCGGAAGCTCACCATTAATTACACGAATTTAACTTGTGTGTGCTGGCGTCTCTTCAAGCCAGCTCACATCCGTTTTCGCCTCGAAAATACGTGGCAATTAATTATGTTACGTTGCGAAAATACGTAAAGTGGCAATAAGTCATTCGTCTTGTTTCATTCGGTTGTGCTGACTTGGCTGTTCTAGCTTGACACACCTCCTCCTCCTCCTTCGCTCTTCCCTGCCCTTCGCGGCTCCTCCCGGCCCTCCCTGTCCTGTTACATATTTGCTACGATCGCCGTTTCTTCATTCATATAGGCAAACTTCCAGTAACAATTTTCATCTTTATTTACTCAAAACCGTACAGTGGTTTTGGAATTAAACAAACGGAATTTTGTAGACAATTTAATTAGCTATTAGAAACATTTAAATATTTTTCTTGGATTTCCTCGCCTCTTTGTAGATATGCGTGAAAAACTGAAAGAGTGCACGCGTAAATTTTGTTTTAAGAATTAAGAAAAGGGAAATGGGCATAGTTATTAATAAATCTCATGTAGACAGTATCTTTTCTCTAGTTTTGCGAGTGAAGAGCACGACATTTCATTATGATCGGAATAAAACTAGAGTTAAAACTAGAACTATATTTAATTCAATAGAAACTAATGATTGAAAAAAATACCATACATTATGTTCGACAAAATACTCCAATGAAAGTTCTATGAAAACCCCACTGAAATGGACTTACCCGTTCCAGAGATTAGTCCCAATAGACCGACAAAAATTATAAATGCTTTTTATATCACCTAAATAACCATGTGATATTATAAAATGACAGATATTTTGAAGATATTGAAACCTGAATTTTATTAATGTAGATTAGTTTCGAGATCTAAACGAAAGGTATTCGAGTGACTTGCGATCTGTCACCCTCTGTGAAAACCATTGTTCCATTCCTACGATCGCGGGAGATTTTATCTTAATTTTTTTGTTACAGTAAGTAGAGGTAAATATGGCATAAGTGTGATTTTCATTAAAACCTATGGACTTTTGAAACTTGCACATTCTAATCGCTCGCGCTTCTTTTGCTTTAGGGATAGTTTCAAAACTGTCAGAAGAGTGAAAGTAGGAAAAAAGTTGTAGTATTTTACCATTATAGCACCACAATATTGTTTCTCTGTATTACCTGTTTTCATCAGTCTTTTCATCTCTTATCTACCAGCTTTTCTGCCTTTGACTTTCCTTCTCTGGCTTTTAATTTCCTATCTTTCACCACGTCACCATCTTCCAACACCTGTTTGTCCAATTCCTTCATGTCACCACTGTCACCACATCTCGTTCTATGATTTCTCAGCCCTCCAGAGTTGTCTCTAACTTGGTAATTTGAGGAATGGAAGATAGTTATTTTAACAATAATTGTGTTTAGTTATTTGCTTAAATATACCAGCTATTTATAAGAACATTTAAATTTTATGTGTTTTTGCCAACTATTTTAATATAAAATGATTAGTGTTCTAATGTTCTTTGGTTTTTTACATGTGCCAGACATTCTTCCATACAGTATTAAGAAATTCGAAGTTCTGCAACACTTATGTGGATAACAATTTACATGTTACCAATTGGAAACGACGCCTGGGATGTAAATGTCAATATAAACATGTTGTAGATTGGTGCGGCTGTAGTCCAAATGATTTCAAACCCGATGATTGGCCACGACTACAGGTATTGGTATTTATTTTTTCTTTTGTGTTTTTTCATGAAATTATTACCATGAAAGTATTATAACACTGATATAGCTTTTCTTAATACGTGAATTGTCTTAACTTATGAATATTGTATATCTCAGTGCGGGATGACAACTGTGAAGTATAGGCTTTTTGACTACACTGGCCTGCGAAGATTTTGCGGCACAAACTATTTTATACTTCCAATATCAAATCGAATGTCCTAAATCAAAAAATAATTTTAGTTTTGGCGTATCACGTACAGATTTTGTATAATACGTATTTTACATAAATATTTTTTATATATGTTGCGTTGGAATAGTTCAGGTAAAGATACGCTCGTGAGAGATCGAATTCTTTGTCCGACTGTACTTAAAAATCAGTACTAGTATGTTATAGATGACCACGACCTCCAACATAAGCGGCTTCTGTTCCTTACCCTCCCTTGTTTATAAGCAAACTCCCCAAGCAGCGCGGCGGGCGCTGCGCTGGCACCTCCAGTACGCGTCAAGCTGTGCTCTTTTATTTTTTTCATTTATTTTTGTTTATTTTACGTCAAAAACAGTTAAAAACTGTGTGACATGCTATGGGGAGAAATGAATTCTGTGCACGTTTTCAAAAATTCTGTGATCCCTACCCTAAGCCATATACTACTTGAAGTTTGAATACATAAAGAAAAGGAGCGTTTTTTGCAAGGATTGTTAACAAAAATATTCGCGCCAATGTCTTCGAAGGGTCGTGTCATTCTCACGTGTCAGCGGTTCAGTTTTAAACGTGTATTGTGTGGTTGGGACTTGTGTGAAAAAAATGGCGAGTTTGAGTCGTACATCGAGTAGAGGCTGTGCGAACAATCCAAATTGTTTTTGTTGTACAGTGGATGCTATATGATCAAGAAACAGAAAAGAAATATTTCCCCAATGATAAAAAGATTGTACCTGGCCTATTTTAAAGTAAAATTGGGAGATCAGGACAAAGTGTTTGCTCCACATATAGTTGGCAAAACTTGTGTTGAAAATTTAAGACAGTGGGTCAATGGACGTCGTTTATCTATGCCGTTTTGTGTCCCTATGGTTTGGCGAGAGCAAAAAAATCATTCCGATGACCGGTTTTTATCTGAGTAAAGTATCTGGTTATAATAAGAATACGGCTGACGTATTCTATCCTAATTTGCAATCAGCATTAAGACCCGTGCCACATGGACCACATGTTCCAATTCCTATACCACCTACAACATTATCAGAGAGTACTACCAGTTCTTCTTATTCTTCGACTGCAAAGGAACTTTATTCAGACTTCTCCGTGGTAGAAGATCACACTCCACATCCATTGACACAATCCCAATTAAACGATTTGGTACATGACTTGAGTCTTTCGAAACAGAAGAGTGAACTTTTAGGTTCCAGATTGAAAGAAAACAATCTTTTAGACTGAAGAACGACTTTTTACTGGTATAGACATCGGGAAGACGAACTCAAACAATATTTTTCAAAGGAAGGGAACTAGTGTTCTGTTCGGACATTCCCTGCTTGATTGGTCGTCTAGGAAAAACGTATAAACCAGAAGATTGGCGTCTTTTTATTGACTAATAAAAGAAGTCTAAAAGGAGTTCTTCTGCACTACGGAAACGGACTTGCTTCAATTCCAATAGCTCATTCATAGAGATGTATCTCTCAAGGAAACTTATCAAAATGTGTATAATATTATTAAAAAATTAAATATAATGAACACCGATGGTACGTATGTTGTGATCTGAAGGTGTGCGGAATTTTATTGGGACAACGGAGGATACACGAAATTTTCATGTTTCTTATGTGAATGGGACTCCAGAGCCAGAGAAAGACACTGGGAAGTTGCAGATTGGCCGAAAAGAAACAGTACCAGGAACAAAAAATGTAATTAATTGCCCAGTTATTGATTCGCAAAACATTTTGCTATCTCCCTTGCATATCAAACTAGGAATAATGAAGCAATTTGTAAAAGCTTTGGACAAAACTGGTTCCTGCTTTCAATATCTTGTTCAAAAGTTTCCATTGTTGTCAGCAATCAAAGTAAGAAAAGGCGTTTTCGATGGCCCACATATTCGCCAACTAATTAAAGATTCCGGTTTTGAAAGCGCAATGACTGACGTAGAACTTCAAACATGGAAGTCATTCAAGGATGTAATCAACAATTTTCTAGGCAACGTGAAATATGTACAATATGAACAGATTTTTAAAACAATGCGCGACAAATTTAAGGCACTTGGAAGTAATATGAGATTGAAGTTATATTTTCTTCATTCCCATATTGAATACTTCCCGGAAAACTTTGGAGCACTAAGTGAAGAACAGGGAGACAGATTTCATCAGAATATGAAACAGATGGAAATGAGATACCAGGGTCGATGGGATGTTTCCATGATGGCAGACTACGGTTGGTGTTTAATAAGAGACAACACTCGCGAGGACCATAAACGTCAATGAAGTCAGCGTTCGTTTTCAACAAAGCGGAGGAGAAAATAGTTTTTCTGCGGTGAGTTTGAAATTTCACTATTCGTTTTAAACTATTGTATCAGTGAAGTTTATATTTTAACATATTTACAATGTTTTACGCATTTCAAAATATGCTCACGAACAAAAAATTATTAAAACTTAAATATTTATTTTCTGTGTGGCACGAAATCCGTACGTGATAGGTAAAAATGGCTAGCAGATCTGAAATCAGTACACCAAAATTAGGTTTAGAGACGTTTTCAATCCTGTGCCGCTGAACAAACATTTATTTCGCTGGCCTGTGCCGTCGTTGTTTTAATAGTTTGTATCAAATATGATATTTATGTATTTTATTTAACCTCAAAAACTGTTCAAAAAATAGGTGAAGTTCAGTTTTCGCACGTTTTCTTGAGTTACTAAGTCTTCATTACTGCTCATCATTTGCACTCTGCACTTCATTACTACTCATCATTTACTACACTTTTTTCAGTTATGTATACAGTAGCATCGAGCATTTTTGGCAACATTTAATGACAAGAAATATTCGTTCCCGTATAACAAATTGATTAATTTCCGGGCACGTCAACTGCTATTGTCATCAGTCGTCTGAGTGTAGTGAATGAGTTGACAGTGATTCCTTCCCCGCCAAATGGTGACCTACAAGGCGGCCTGCGGGCATTTCGCTTTCCTGATGTTTCCACCCAACAGGGCACCACCCCAGCCAGCACAAGCTCTAATCTTCCATCATGTGTAATAGTGTGTAGTGCATGTAAGAAGGTGTATGTAAGTAAGTGTGTGTATCAAGAGAGGAAAGGGAAGAAGAAAAGATCTCCCGTGGTCCGTGGGCAGTTTGTTTGGGTACTGCTCCGGCATTCGCCAGGTGTTGATCCCAAAAAACTTGGAAAAGTAGTGATCAGAGCAGCTGGCCGCTAGTATTCTCGTCCTGACAGCGGCTGAAGGTGCCGGCTAGCTGTTGCCGCAAATCTGCCATCATCGGGACTGAACCCTAGGACCTCCCAATCTGCCGTGTGATAGAAACTCTTTGCCTCTTAAAACGAGCTACGGATTTTATTTGATGGTACTGCTGATAAAATTTAATTCCCCACTAATGCCACGCAGAGAATACTTGTTAAAAGCATATTTGGTATTTTCGATTTATACAGTTCACCTTGTAATTACTGGGTGTATGCCGTTAATAAAATAAATACGTTTGCTTTTGATGGTCATTATTGTGTCTAATTCTATAGAAACGATTATCTAATAGAAACGCTTTTACCAGGAATTTAAACTCGTGTGTCGCTTTTAGTTGCTTAATGTCATCTGGTAGTGTGTTGTACGTACGTAAATAACTAATAAATAATAACGTAAATGTGAACGTATAATAACGAATGTGTAACGTATTCGTGAACTTTTTGTAGTGAGATGCTGAGATTGGCAACTGAGGGTATATGATTTCTGTGATACCTACCTTGTTGTGATTATAGGTATTTGTTACATGAAAATGTGTTCCCAACCTTCACCAAGTCAATTTTGACAAAAATGACTAATTTGTGAATAAATAAATTAGGCAATGACAATATACCAAGCTCAGTGTGGAGAGGCTTGCAGGAATCACGTGGTCGCCATTGTTTATTTTTCGAACAATTTGTTTTCTGCGTGTTAGTGTTTGGGAACTATGTGATGTTTCCTTAGAATATTACACTATACCTCAGGTGGGAACGTACATTCGCCAAATACACTAAACGAACTATGTGAAGGTGATTAAATTTGAAAATTCTGAATGCGTACCATAATGAACTTAATTTAGTGCTTAGTTCATTTACACGGGTATTCCATTACAGGTTTGACAGAATTGAGAGACCCAGAAATTTTGTTACCTTAACATCAGCCAATTGCATATTATTCATTTTCAATGACGTATGTCATTGCCTATTTGAAATGTAAAACTTCAAAACTTTTTTCTTTATTTACTATTAATTTGTTATTACTCAACCAGTTTGAAACATCTGAAATAGCACTGCTTACTTTTGTTTGCAAAGAATATAATTTATGAAGTGTTCTTCGGTGTCTAATGGATGAAGACATCGTTTATGTATAGAAAGAACAGGATAGAGCCGAAAATCGAACCTTTCGGTACCTTGTGACTAATTGACTAAAAATATTAAAGATATGTCAATGTCTCTTCATTGCAGTAAGGTAGTTCTACTCTTCGAGATTTATATCGGTGTGTAAATTTCTAATCTAGAGCAGAGTGCAGTCTTTCAAATTCCATTCTCTTGATTGATGTTTCCGGGCTCGTCAAATTTCTACAGTATTTGAATTCCACTGGAAGGTAACTTTAAAAGTTTCTACTTTTCTTCGAAACTAAAATAGTTTCCGAAGATTTATTTTCTGAACCCATCTTGGAAAACTGAAAAAGCTCCATATTTCGTGAAAAATTCCCACTAGTATATTGAGATTTTTGAAAAAATAACTGACAGAACAGGAATTGCTGAACATTAAGTGCTAATTTTTTCTTGTCTTTAAAAGTAAATTTCAAAATAAAATAGATTTCATTGGAAATAAGTGTATTTTTTTCACACTGGGGTAGAACGAAGGTTTCGGACAATCAAGTGAATTATTTTACCTCCTCTGTACAATTTTATCCTACAACAATTAGCTGATTAATAGTGTAGTAGCAGTGTTCCATTTGAACGATGATGTGTTCGCGTTTCATGTGCGAATACAAACATACCCCTAAATCTATTACAGGTAGGCAAAGAATCAGCATAGCTTGGTGAGTCAAAAATTGAATTACTCGTTCTTGGAAAAGCAAATAAAAATCTCTATGAAATAAAAATATAAGATCAGAATTAAGTTATTTTGTAAAGTAAAATATCTTCTTTTAAGTTATCTCAGGGTAATGTTCCCAGGATTGTAATTAGTATTAAAAGTAAAAAGAAAAACTATTAACGAAACTCTACCTGACGTCAACGCGCTCAAGGTAATCTCAGGGGCCAGAGATTCCTTAATTCGTCGGGAAGAAGGGGAGGAGTCTCTACGTCTACTGCGCGTGCATTGACCGCGTGCCAAATATTCCAAAAGCTCTCTCGAATCCATCTCTTCCTTCTCGTCTTGTGACCCTCTGACAATGAACATCCAACACCAAATCCATCATTTATTGTTTCGTCGTTATATCTTAGTTTTTGGAGTTTCTTGTCATGTGGGGATACTAGGAAACGAAATAGCCGTTGAGGCAGCAAAGTTTGCCACGAATAAAAGAGAGACATCTTTACAGTCCCCACGGAAGACACTAACAAGGGAATCAGGGGCGTGCGGTGCCCGATTCATGTGGGTAAGCTCTGTAAATGGCAAGGGTGCGACGTGATGGCTGTTTGGGAAGACAAAACGAAAATTCATTCAGTTACTGTATATAAATAGTTAATTATATCATTTCAAAAAATGACATTACCTATATTATTATTATTATTATTATTATTATTATTATTATTATTATTAATTATTCTGGAAGAATGCGAGTCCCCAGCATATGCGTACACAATTTTCTAAGAACTACCAGTCACCAACAGTCGTTGGCATTTGAACGATCCATACGTCGAAGACAAGTTATCTGTCGGGGCGTGATGAATGCTATATAGAAACACCACCATTTGAGCTGATACGGCAACGCTCACACGACGAAACCTATTCGAGGAAGCGGCCTTCCCAATGGCAATGGCCTCCTTCCCTCACGACATAGCTTGTGATGTGTGAAAGAACTTTTGGCAGATTGTATCTCGCAGGATGACTAGAGGAACTCTTTCAAATTATTTATTACACAATTCTATTTTCACACATTTCCACTTTTGAAATTATTCGATGTTAATACAAACATTTTAAATCTTGTTTAATATTTTATATTAATACATTTTTTAACATTTTACATTATTGCAAAAATTCAATGAAGCTTGAAACATTTGGAGAGAAGTGCCCCCTCTTCCCCCTAAGTTAAGCCTATGCTGTCTGGAGACAAAACGAAAAGTATCACAGATGAAACAACTGAGAACAAAGATGGTACTTTTATTACGATTTCCTGCGTGCCACTAGCAATTGAGCCGCAATAAATGGCAACTGAAGAAGTACATACGCTGTTATAATAACATTTGAAGTGAAGCATAAGGAACAATAAATTAGTTATTACGTCAGATCTACTGGATAAATAATGTTGAAAGAAAACAAGTCATCCTACCTGATTTATTTGAAAATAAAATCCATTCTCCTCTTTTGTTTGGCAAATTCTTCAGTGACATCATCATAAAATGTGGCAGAACTTCGTATTTCTTTAAGTTTTTCTTTCTCAATTGACAAGAGTGCCAAATTACTTAATCTTTCTTGTCCTTGTGTTGATCTTTGAAACGATTTAATACGTTTGAGGGCAGAAAACGACCTTTCAACCGATGCTGATGTACTGGGTATAGTTAAAACAAGTAAAGCAAATTTATATAATTCTGCAAATGCTAGTGATTTGACTTCAGATGTTTCACTAAATCATGGGGAAATTTTCCACGAAATTCTTCCATTGAGTACAGTACTATCAATTCATTTTTCAGTCGTAATAAGTCAAAATAATTTTCATGTTTTGCTTTAAGAGTCTCCAAGGCGGAAGGGAACGTTGATTTGTAAGACTCAAATTTAGTTGGATCCAGTAACGAAATGAATTCCAATTGTGGGAGATTTCCAAACCTATTCTTTATTTGATGTTTCACATTGTCTATTATTTCAAAAACCCTCTGTATTTCATTACATTATCTTCAGGGCAAAGGCACCTCCTTTTGCGCGGTACATTTTCAGAGCTGTCAATCAGATGATTAGTGGCAGACCAGAATTCTTCAAATTTGGACCTCTCATTTTCAATTAGCTGTTCCGTCTCTTTTACTTTTCCGGCACAGAACAGGATATCCAAGTGTTTCGTTTGAAGAATATTGTAAAGAATATCGGTGTAGGCGTAAATCTTGGAAAATACATCTAGAAAGAATATTGTTTGAAATTCATTAAGGAAATGCAAGTACCCTCGGGCAAGAACAACAGTTTCACTTTCCCATGAGGATGAGTTGTCAAATATATTTTGAAAAAAGTGGATTAACACATCACGATTTTCTTTTATAACATTTACAATTCGGGAAGTGAAATTCCAACGTGTTGGTGCATTTCTAGGAATTTTCGTCTTGCAGAAGTCATTAAGAGCATTTGTACGTTTTGTAGATTTTGAAAAGAAAGAACTTAATCCATTCAAAGTTTGAAAGAAAATGCGACACTCTCTTATATTCATAGCTGACTGAGACAATACAAGATTCAGCACATGACTGAAACAATGAACAAAAAGAGCTCTTGGATACTTCTCCTGCACCTTAGTTTTAAGGCCATTTGATTCTCCAGCCATCACTGCAGCTCCATCATATGTCTGAGCAGCAAATTTGTCACCGATATCATATAATTTTACTATTTCTTCCACATGATTAAATAAGCCATTGGCAGATCTATCCGCGCTTACGTCCACAAACGATATAAAAGTCTCCTGAACTTCTGCAGTTTTTTCCTGAACATATCTAAGAGAAGTAGCTAATTGTGATTTGTTACTTACGTCGGATGTTTCATCTAAAATAATTGCAACATGCTGAGCCGTGGAAATATCATCTTTAATAGATTTGCTCAAGACATTACTTATTGCAGAAATCAAATCGTTTCGAATTCTGTTGGAAGTTCCTCTAAATGTCTTGGCAAATTCTAGGTGTTGTTGCAATGTAGTATCATACGTACTCAACAAATTTAAAAGTTCAACGTAATTGCCTTTGTTAGCTGACTCATTTTCACGATGCCCTCTGAAAGGCAATTCCTGCATTGCTAAAAAACATGTCGCATCAGTTAGGCGTTTTAATATGTCTCTATTTTTTCGAACTGTGTCATTATGTCGCATTACATCTGATCTCAACTGAAGATCAAGTTCAGTTTCGTTGCGGACACTTCCAAAACTGGCCAGCTGAACAAGAGAACGCAAATGACTTTGTGATCGTTCGTGTTTCGCTATTGCATTTGAAAGATTGTTCAAATTGTTATACCCTTCTTTGTTCCATACATTACGCTCATTGGAAAACAACAAACATGGCCAACAAAATAATTTATTAAGTTTTAGGCTACCTGTTAACCAATTAGTGTGTTCATATTTTTTAGTATTAAAATAACGGAAATATTCCCTTCCCTTTTCTTTGTGTAAACATCTGAAGTCAGGAAGTTCCGGAACAGGCCTCCCTTGTCGAATAACATCACTTTTCTCCACAAAAGTACGACAACTGAATGGAGTTTTTAAAATATCGTCAATTACACAATTATTTTCTGCCATAGCTCAATACCGTACCGCTACGTAGCACAAAAGGCAGCACACGAAAAGAACACGCACAGAAATAATACGCACACATGAAAATATCCACGAGTTCGTACTATCACTCATCAATAACACTAGACGTACTAGGCGGCGCTTACCACTGTGTCGTATGCGAACACGTTTCCAAGCTCATTTCAGGGCCACCCTGGGAGGTGCTGTAGGCGGTGGGCCGGGTTGCTGCGCTTTCAGAGAGCTACATACAGCCAAATAGAGCTTCCAAAAAGTCAAGAGCGCATGCGCGAACTTCCTAATGCATTTAGACGGAGAATATCGCAATGCTCGCTTCGGGCCGGGTGGCGGCGCCTACGACTTCCATCTCTTTCGTCCGACTTCTGCCTCTGTCTGCATCAGCGTTGTATGCTCGGTGTAGGGCCGCACTCTGTCCGCACGCCTTCGCAAGCCAGTGGACCCTTCCTTGACAGACATTTAAACTTCTAGCCGTGTTCTCATAACTGGTGGAGTCGCGATTTCACAATATAATAATTACATTTAACTGACTTTTCTCCAGGGTAAGCGCAGCATACCTAGCTTACCTGGAATGCACGCCACTGAAGGGAATGCTTAACTTTGTCATGTCGAAACCCCGCGTCATTATTTTTCTACTTAAAATTAGTGTCAAAACAAGGGTAGATGCAAGATTTTAGCTGCCAAATTTTCCTGGACGCATTTAAAAAAACAATAAACCTACGTGTTTTTTACCATGATTTTCCTCTCCAACTAGAATCGCCGGAACACGATACGTCTCAAGGTCGGCCGTACGGCAGTCTGTATTGCAGTGCCTCACCCCAGCCGCCACGTGAATCGCTCCGAGGGCAGGAAACGAGTGTTTTCGTCGTCTCAGCCCGAAAGTTTGCAGATGCTTTCGTAGCGTCTTGCGAATGAGCACGACAATATTGCCCACATCCCATTCATTTCAAAATTAAAACTTCATTAATTGTATGTTTAACAAAAATGTGACTGAATAATGCAGTGATTGAAACATATTTTGCTTGCACCACGAACATACAATAAAAGAAGATTATTCGCATAAATCAATTTCACATAATGGTTCTGTGACATGGCAGCAGTATTGTGCAGGTGTAACAAAGAATGCAGGTCTTTCACCTACATACCATGCATATTTAAAGAGGTTCCTAAATCTTGGGGATGAAAATTGGTAATGGATGAATGATTGTAATTTTAAGATACTATCCCTTTGGTATACGTGAAAATTTGCTCGCCGCGAAACGATTATTTTCTCTGTAATTTTGTGATAAAGAGATTTCTATTGTCGGAAGAACTCTTTATTCAAAGATTGTATTAGACTTGTAGTTCCAGCCGGAATTTTCAGAATTTTTTTATCTGTTGCAATTTGATTGTGAGCATCCAAAATTTCAATATTACTGTGGACAGACCACGAGTCTAACAAATGAGATTTTTTCTCGTATGAAAGGAAAATAACATTCTTGATAAAGAACGTGATATTTCTTTCTTCCATTTTCCCGGTTTGCTTCCTGCAGTCATACATAGAGTGCTGATAGAAGTGTCCCAGCCAGACTTACCTCAGGCATTATTGTTTACGAATGAGTTGAAGCTGGCAGACATAGCGCGAATGATTCCGTGTGTTTTTCATCTTTGAAAGACAGCGTTCGTTGTGTACGCATTTCTTTTTCAAATCCGGGTTGATCGGCGTTGTAAACAGTTGTATCAGGATACTCTGATATCTTAATTTTGCTGCAATCAGAAAGTCCTTAATAACTTTTTGGGAAGAAATTTCTCTCTCTAGATGCTTGTTAGAAATGAATTTCGTAATTTTTCTTGATGCAATTATATTTGTTTATTTAAAACCGGAAATCCAACTAGCAGATGCTTTGAACCTTGTTAGTCCCATTTCAGAAACCAAGTCAATTGCTTACGATCGCAGCTTATTGTCGCTTATACTGAACCCTTTCTCTCTTGCTTCAGTAAAACATTCCAGGAGTTAGCTACTCGATGTACCTATTTTTTTCGTTTTGATTAATTGCTTAATGGCTAACCGAAAGGTTACTTCATTTTTCTACATGTATAATACCCGTTCTGATTTAACAAAGTGGAAGTTCTTTTGTACAGGACTTAAAATACGGCATATCTTTCCGCCCTCGTTCATCCAGTAGGCAGCTGCTTCCTTCCTCTTCGCGAAAGAAATTGCGACATTTGGCTTCTTCGGAGATGGATGATACTCCGAACCACTTTCACCACTTTCATTCGTCATTTCATTTTCAATATTTTCATCTCCGCAGATGTTTTCGATAAAGTCGAGGGTATTAATTGTGTCCAGTGCAACCGTTTCTTCCCTTGAATGTTCATCCAAAATATTCACAATGGTGTCGCACATTAGGTAATCTTCACGACTAATTGATGAAACAGGCAATTTCCTATCGTCATACATAATATTCCCATCGTAAGGCAAGGCGCAAAACGTTCACAGGGTTCCACATAGCAGTGACATTAGTAACGTACACACTGCGGCCGTTGCAAGGTAGTCTCCCAATCTCTTCTGCATTGGGTATTTAGCGCTATACGGTCGATCGCATTTCAGGCCTCGCAAAGGGGAGGGGACCCCGACCCTCGACCCCCGGTGGCGAGCCGAGGCGATGCCGTTTTTTCACACAGCGCTGCCAGGGGTTGCCCAGTATTTTCACTGGTGTGCCAAACGAAATATCATTAGTTTTCAAATTTAAAAAAATGCTTCCAGACAAATTTGGCAGCAAAAATGCATGAACAGCCTTTAAATAATTTTTACTTCAAGTGAAACAACGGTCAGGTGCGCTTATCATATGACAAAGGTCACCATTCCCTTGTAAACTCTATCAAACGCTCTATCCTCAGTGAATGGCAAACAGATTAGCGATTTTAAGCTCACGAGAATCAAGGATTGTGCGTATTGTAATGAATATTGCGTCATCTGCTGGCGGCCACCACGAACTGCCTGTATGCGCGGATTGCGTCATCGGCCGGCAGCTCCCTAACTACCTAGTCCCAGAGTGTTCTGGGCGTATCGCAAAGTTCAGAAAATTCTCGTCGGCGCCCTTCGAGTATAAATATGCGGCGGCCGGCGACCGCGAGTCAGTCTTAAGTCTGAAGTGGAAGCTGAGCTGTGAAGTGTGTGTATCGCGTTGAATAGCAGTGCAGTGATGGTGCTCAGTGACGTGAACCGTGGCCAGCGCAGTGGACTGTGGCTAGTGCATCGAACAGTGGTCAGTGCAGTGGACTGTGGCCAGTGCATCGAACTGTGGTCAGTGCTTAGGACTGTGGGACAGTGTAAGAGAAGTGAACAGTGTAAATAAATAATCAAGAGAAGTGTAGTGTAAATAAATAATCAAGAGAAGTGTGACGCATAAAGAATAATCAAGTGTTTTCAGTGATTGTGTTAAGAAACAAAATAAACGTTTTCGTTAAAATAATACCAGAGTTTTAATTCACCACCTAGAATCGTAACAGTATAACTCCTTGGTCTTCCTCATCTCTTAGTGCTAGGCGCGAGGAGATTATTCTAACACGCCTTCGAATAGGTCACTGCCATTTCTCCTACGGATATCTTCTCCGTGGGGACTACCCCCGACATGTGATTACTGCGAATCAGATCTTGCCGAGGAACATGTTCTCTTGCTCTGTGGTAAGATGAGAGAGTCGCCGAAGGCATCACCTTGCTAGCTGATTAGCGGAGATATTTGGAAATGACCAATTTTCTCTCTGAAATATTTTTAGCTTTTTACGAGAGACTAACAAGTAGAGCCTTATCTCCGAGAAAAGGATAATGCAAATTATTTGGCTTTGTGTTGGACATTTTAAAGTGTTTATCTGGATCTTTACTACTAACAACTTTTTTAATTGGACACGTTCTGTTTCTGTTTTTACTTACATTTTACTTTCCATTTAAAACAGTATTTTTTAGTTTGTCACTGCCACAGTGCGTACTCGTCTTAAAATAATTTGACACGGGGGTCAATGACCTTAGCTGTTGAAGCGCTATTAAACTTAATCACTGGCCTTGGTGATGATTGATGAAAAGCTGATGTTTAAGCCTTTTTTAAAGCCAGAATAAATTTCTATTAGGAATCCGTTAACATTTTTTTGTATAAATAAATATCATTGTGTTCCCTTTTGGCAGAAAGTTCAAAAGTTAGCAAATAAAGATAGGTATAAAAACCTCTAGAATAGTCTTCTTGTGCTAAGCTTCTACTTCATGTTGAATATGTCGCCGTGAAACGTTCAGTAGTTTCAGAAAGATGTGACCAATAGCGAAAAACTTGAGTTGCATGAGCTTCCAAGCTTGTTTACAACTATGATTTATACATATTTTTATCATGCATTTCTTAATGTGCATGCCCCTTCCTTTTACTGTGTATACATATTTTTAATCATCTGGCATGGGTGCAGAGGAAAAGAGCAATTGACGCGCTGTTAAAAGTCCAATCAGTCAATATCTGTTAGTGCTTTTGATCATGTTTTTTTAGAATTGCTCGTTAAATTCAGCTGATGACAGACATTGCAGAAGATAATCTTATTTTTATTGCTTTAGGGTACGGAGGGACGTCATCTGTTTTTTGCCAGGAAATTTGAGCCGATAATAAACCAAGCAATAATAGGTCAAGTTGAAGACTGGTTGTACGGACCGTACCCGACAAGTAAGTGATGCTTCATAGTTACATTATGCACTAGCTGAAGTACTGTGCGTTCTTCGGGTAATGATTAATCACATTCACCTAATATAATAGGAAGAGGAATGAATTTTATCTACTGTTTATTTCCGCCCTGGCTTGCCCTAATCAAATTCTTCTGCTCCTTCTCATTGGTATTGATTGCCGTGAGATGTTTAATATTATTTTTTTAAGAGTAAAGCTCATATTAATGTGAAATGGAAGCTTCGAAAAATGCATTATATTTATCGTTTGTATCAACATTATTGTAAACAACGTCCCATGATTCCTGCAGTAAGTCGTGTATTATTAATACAGCGAGCCAGGAAAGTCTCTCCGCAGTGGCACCTTGCTGGTGTGAGTACTTGCATAAAAAATTGTGTCGGTAGCAAACGTAAATACCACACTCACCACAATCGTTACAGATGCTGGAAGTGTTATCCCCTTCACTTGTTTCCTAGCGATCTGTTTGCTACCTACATAAATGCAATTTTTAGTAGGAGACCATAACTCGCCCCAGTGCGGAGAGACTTTCCTGGCACACTATATTATTTACCTTTTTGTTAACAGTTTACGCATCTGTATTATTTGTGTCAGTGTTCGCATTTCTTGTAATAGAAACAATTTGTACATCGTGGTCCATGAATGCTAAGTCTTGTGTTTTAGTTCCATGTTTAGTAGGATTATTTGATTGCTTGCCTTCTTTGAGTTAAATGTGGTCCATGAAGGTTCCTTTATTGTTATATTTAAACCAAGAACCGAATATCGAAATTATAGCGGTAAAGGTATTTATACCGGAATAGAAATACTTTTACATATATGACCATTCAAACAAAATACCTTTCAAATACCGGCATAAAGCGTCAAATACCGGCATTTTTAGGGGTATTTTACTTTAATCCGACATCTATATTGGTAAAATAAGTCTAAAGGTATCGTACCATTTCTCATGTATTTTTATGAGAAAATACCGTTATTTCAGTAGATTCATACCGGTATTTCTGAGGAAATCATTGTGGTTTTGCCGCTGAGATGGCTCAGAGGAGCAACTGTTCACCTTTTCCAAACTAGAGTTTCTGATCGAGATGTCCTACGTTTCAAGTCCCGACGGTGGCTGATTTTCGACTGTAGCCAGGACGAATGGCAGGAAAAGAAGGCCGGCGTTGGCTGGAAAAGAATTCTAGTGGTCGAATTTCGAACGGTAGTTTTCCATGGCTTCTCCGATCAGTACCAGGCGAATGCTGTAGTAGTACTTTAACAAACGGGCCACTGATCGCGCGTTATATTTTCTTCCTTATCCTTTCGCCTTAAATACACACTCTTTCACGCACTACACTACCAGACATCTCGAAAGACCAGTCGGAGCCTAAAGTTTCTTCCGACTGAGGGGGCTTTCCCCAACTGGGGAACGCCCCTGAAGTCTATAACCTCCGTCAAAGTGGCACCCCCACTTTATGGAAATTCACCTTAACGGAGGTAAGTTCATAATTCGACGCTGCATTTACGTACCAGCGGGAGAGGAACACCGGATTTCCGGATTTATTGATTGATTTTTTTTTTGTTTTCTTTTTTTTGGGGAAATTCTGTAGTGGCAGCAGAGAGCTCCTTTATGAAACTCTTTTACCAAAGATCTAACAAAATTAGCTATAGTACTGATGATGCCTTATTTAAGATAAAGGATAACAATATTCTCAAGGCTGTTGTTATTGATTGTTCTAAAATTCTTTCTGATGAAATAAATATACCTATCCATAACAAATCTACCAATAATAACAACAATTCTATATTTAAATTAATAGAGAAAGTGAAAACCAATAATCTAATGATTAATAAATCTGATAAAGACAATACAGTTGTCATATTGAATCGTGTAGACTTCACCAAACTTCAAACCTTCATAGATGAAAATAGGTTCATTATTGTAGATAAAGACCCCACTTCTTCTTTCAATGTTAATGTTAGGAATACCGTAATGTCTAGCACTTTAAATTCTGAACAAATGAAAAAAATACTTAATAGTTTTGAATCCTCAATACCACAGATTATATGGTCTCGTTAAACTTTATAAAGAAACTAACCTATTAGACCTGTAGTTCGCTTTAGTAATTCTTATATTTCACCTCTGAGTAAATTTAACATTCTTATATTCATCTTCATTACTAATTTTATCATTTATTCATTTATTAAATCAATTTTGCATTAACGAAATCACCTTGATGTGTTTTCAGCGTATAGTCCAATCAAATGTCACACATTCGTCCCGTAAGTGTTGTGCATGTTTTTTTCCTCGTGAGACGGCGGTGATCTTCCCCTGCTGAATGGCGAGATCCGGCGCCGAGCTAGCGTCGGCCTCTGGGGTATTCCACAACCAGGTATCTCCCACCAGCAGCGCACCGCTCCAGTCGGATCAAGCTCTAAGCTCACGACTGGTCTCCCAACATGTCTGGTAGTGCAGCCCATGTAAGTGTGTGTGTGTGTGTGTAAGCGGTGAGGATAGGACAAGGAAGAGGAAGGAAAGATCGCGCGCGGTCCGTGGCCCGTTTGGTAGGGTACTGCATTTCCCTGGTATTGATCAGAGAAACCACAGAAAACTACCGATCAGAGCAGCCGGCCTCTAGAATTCTCCTCCAGCAATAGAACTCGTAGCTATCACGCTAATGTCGAAAATCCTCCGTCGGGATTGAGTGCCCAGGTCCTCCCGGTCAGAGGTACTTCAGTGACATCAGTTGATGCCCTGAGCAACCTCTCTCGGTTTCTTTCATTAAATTCATGCACTTTTCTTTGTTTCTTGAAAATTACAGTAGTTTTCGCGGAATATTGAGTGAAATATGAACAGTATTAAAAAGTTGGGAAACAAGATGTATTAATAGTAGATGTCAAACACGTTTTAAAAACGGTTGTGTTACTATGAATCATTTCAAAGCGCTAGAAATTTGTGAAACCAGAATCGAACAATGAAGAATAGTTTAAAAAAGAATCCTCTTTCCGTAGCAAGAAATAAACTTCCGTTCTCGGAACCTCCTTATGAGTTGCCACATTGTAAGAGCAGGGAGGACAGCAACGTCGCGCCTGACTAGCCGGCAGGTAGCTTCCGGGAGTCAGTGTTTTGAGTCACGGGCGCCTACGATTCGGCTACGGCTGTGTAACCAGTTGCCCTACCAAACTTTCTGCCGAGTGTGTGTGTGAGAGAGGGAGAGAATGGTTGTTGTTTATTAATAAGCATTTCACAAAATAATTTACGAAAGGAAGTTATTTTCTCTCTTTGGATGGTGTGAGCGACATTATTTCCATCGAAAATACGAATATAATACCGGTATAACTTTTATGGACGTTGTCCACAATTTAGCTTGTACATTAATCTTTCAGTTAAAAGAAAATTTGGCTGCGTCTCGCTGCAGATTCGTGTTTTATGAAATATTTTCTATCAGAGTCTATATCTCGTAGCGGCAACCAGCATTACTGAGCGGGGACTTAAAACTAACAATCATTCCATTCTCAAGTTCTGTACCGGCAAATATTGTGAATTGCTTGTGATTATGAATATTAGTCATTAGAATATTACATTACCTCTGAAGTTAATAAGGTATGGCCGAGTATAAACGCATATCCAAGTTTTATAAACTATTGTTTTTTTGAGCACACCCATCTCTGCGACACGCTGCATTAGATAAATTAAGTGATTCGTTCAAAGAATTCAGTGAAAGAAAAGTTAATAATAAATCATTTAAATTGCATTCAGCTATAAGATTACTTGATCATCTTTCTAAAAATGCATTTATCGCGCGGATGCTGCCAAATAAGATTTACTGATTAGTTAGTAAAGAATGAATGCGTCGTGGCAGTGGTAAAATAATTTCGCATGGAATGTTATCAGTTCGTCGAAATATGTTTGTATAAATAATTAACTAATTCTTCCGATTACTCCTGAATTAATAAACGAGATTTTCTTTCTGTGATCGTATAGAATGTTTCAATTTTCCTTGAAGGTACCCCGCGGTAGCCTGATTAGTAAAATTAATCGTGAATTTAGTTCACGATTTTTTTCAAATATAATGAGTGGGCATAAAGATTTATAAATTTATTCGTCGAATAGAGTCATTAAATAAGTTATGAATGAAGCAAGCACTTATTGCAAATTTCTGCAGTTTTAGGTTTTATGACTAATTTCTTGTGTGTATGTGCATCTCGACCGGGACCAGTGTCATAGTGAAATATACGAAGGGTACAATGGGTTTTGTACTAATAAGAAATGCGTATAACGATTTACAACTCATATAAACGAATAGAGTAATTCTATAAATTATAAATAAAGTAAACGTGTATTGCAAATAACTGCGGTTAGAGGTTTTATGACTAATTGCTTACGTGCGTGTGCATCTCGCCGCGTAACAGAATCATTGTAAAATCTACAAAGAGTTCATGGGGTTTTGTACTAATACGAAATGCGTATAACGACCTATAACTCATATAAACCAATAGATTAATTCAATAATGTATAAATAAAGTAAATACGTATTGCAAATATCTGTGGTTTTAGGTTTTATGACTAATTTCTTATGTGCGTGTGCATCTCGACCCGGAACAGTGTCATAGTTAAATATACGAAGAGTTCATGGGGTTTTGTACTAATAAGAAATGCTAGCTGACCCGGCGAACTCTGTTCCGCCTTAACAGCCGGTCCCATCTTTTTTCGCGTTGCCCTCACTGTGAGAAACTGTACTATCCTTGTTGCACTCGTGATAATAAAGCAATTGCAGCTTTGTGTTTTTCTCTCAAACAAAGAAGAATTTAAAAAAACGCTCTGATATTAAATAGATAATTAATAAAATCTGTTACGTAGCAGAGCGTTTTTTTTTGGAATTGATTTTTGTTTAAGAGAGAAATACAAAGCTGTAATCATAGGGACCGGCTGTTAAAGGCAATAAATAAGCAGATTTTGGAATTTATTAAGTTAAATTGTTTATTAGAAAATACAAATAAAAAAATTAAGTAGAATAATCATTCATTATTTTTCCTGTATTTTGGTGCATAGGTTGCACTCTTCAGTTAAGAACCTTGTGATACACGACATTTTTTGTTTTATTATCAGGCGCAAAAACAAACAACGCAGATGATCTTCCGACCCGTGAACATGCCACATATAATTGACCATGGGAAAAACATGGATATTCTAGATTGAAATCACAAACTTTCAAGGATTGGCCTTGTGATTTGATGGTCATGGCGAATGCAAGACGGATCGGAAATTGAAGTCTTTTAAATTGAAACGTCATATCCGTTGGGATCATCGGGATCCTCGGAATGAGAACTTCCTCACCTTCGATTTTTCCTTTGAGTATCGTCACGTAAATTACATTGTTCATCAATTTTCTAACCACCAAACGCGTACCGTTGCACAGTTTTGGTTGGTTTATGTTTCGAAGCATGATTACTACGGAGCCAACTTTTAGGCGTAAATCGTGCGGTGGTAAGCCAGGCACATCCAAAGAGTTTAAAAATTCAATCGGTGGCTTCATCTTCATTCGTGACGCAGTCAATAGATTTGAATGAATGCGTTGTTACAATGATCTTACTCTGAATTATGTAGTTCAGGTCATTTACATCTTTATTCTTAGCCGCTAAAATTGCTCGCTCACCCAACCATTCATTATTTTTGTAGTTAGAAATAATGTTTGGAAATATGTAGTTGATAAGTTCGTCTTTTGATGAGACAAAGTTACAGAAATTATTTGGAAATATAAACAATGGGTTACAACAGGCAACAATCACCGCTAACATGCGAAATCACGCGAAAGCGTGCGAAAACGTGCAAAAACGTGCGTTCTCACACAGGAACGCTGTCGAACGGGATAAACAGTATCCTATGTCCGTCTCCTGGCTCTAAGCTTCCTGCTCACCAATTTTCAGCCAAATCGGTACAGCCGTTCTTGAGTTATAAATAGTGTAACTAACACGACTTTCTTTTATATATATAGACTAGCTGACCCGGCGAACTCTATTCCGCCTTAACAGCCGGTCCCATCTTTTTCTCGCGTCGCATTCGCTGTGAGAAACTGTACTATCCTTGTTGCACTCGTGATAATAAAGCAATTGCAGATTTGCGTTTTTCTCTCTAACAAAGAAGAATTTCAAAAAACGCTCTGATATTAAATAGAGAATTAAAAATCATTTACGTAGCAGAGCGTTTTCTGGAATTGATTTTTGTTTAAGAGAGAAATACAAAGCTGTAATCATAGGGACCGGCTGTTAAAGGCAATAAATAAGCAGATTTTGGAATTTATTAAGTTAAATTGTTTATTAGAAAATACAAATAAAAAAATTAAGTAGATTAATCATTCATTATTGTTCCTGTATTTTGGTGCATAGTTTGCACTCTTCAGTTAAGTACCTTGTGATACACGACATTTTTTGTTTTATTATCAGGCGCATAAACAAACAACGCACATGATCTTCCGACCCGTGAACATGCCACATATAATTGACCATGGGAAAAACATCGATATTCTAGATCCAAACCACAAACTTTCAAGGATTGGCCTTGTGATTTGTTGATGGTCATGGCGAATGCAAGACGGATCGGAAATTGAAGCCTTTTAAATTGAAACGTCATATCTCTATCATTATTGCCTTCTGTTATCAGTGCGGCGTTACAACAATGGGTTACAACAGGCAACAATGACCGCTAACTTGCAAAATCACGCGAAAACGTGCGAAAACGTGCAAAAACGTGCGTTCTCACACAGGAACGCTGTCGAACGGGATAAACAGTATCCTATGTCCGTCTCCTGGCTCAAAGCTTCCTGCTCACCAATTTTCAGCCAAATCGGTACAGCCGTTCGTGAGTTATAAATAGTGTAACTAACACGACTTTCTTTTATATATATAGATTTCTTATGTGCGTGTGCATCTCGACCCGGAACAGTGTCATAATGAAATATACGAAGGGTTCAGGGGGTTTTGTACTAATAAGAAATGCGTATAACGATTTACAACTCATATAAACGAATAGAGTAATTCTATAAATTATAAATAAAGTAAACGTGTATTGCAAATATCTGCGGTTCGAGGTTTTATGACTAATTTCTTATGTGCGTGTGTATCTCGACCCGGAACAGTGTCATAGTGAAATATACGAAGGGTTCGTGGGGTTTTGTACTAACAAGAAATGCGTAGAAAGATTTATAACTCATGTAAACGAATAGAGTAATTCAATAAGTTATAAATAAAGGAAAGGTTTATTGCAAATATCTGCGGTTTTAGGTTTTATGACTAATTTCTTACGTGCGTGTGCATCTCGACGCGGAACAGTCATAGTGAAATATACGAAGAGTTCATGGGGTTTTGTACAAATAAGAAATGCGTATAACGATTTATAACTCATATAAACGAATAGAATAATTCAATAAGTTATAAATAAAGTAAACATGTATTGCAAATATCTGCGGTTTGAGGTTTTATGATTAATTTCTTATGTTTTGTATATGTTGTTTCTGATGTATGTCTTAATTACATTTTCGGTCGTCATATTGGATCCGCCATATTGTTTTGTGTAATTCTGATATCAGATAAGAAATCGGCGACCTCGAAAACCCCCATGTACAACTTAGTAAATGAATTCGAACCCATTTGAGGTTTTGGCCACGTTTTCACCATCTGGTTACACCGTGCGTCGATGTGGATCGGTTCACGTCCTGGCGGGGGATGCAGGGAGAGCTCTCAAGAATTCTTTCCTTTCACTAAGTCATCTTTCTTCATCCCATCGTTCCTCGTTATTCGATAACAACCTATTCTTTTCTTCTTCCCCTTCTATTTCACTGCCCGCATTTGTATACTGAACGCCACCCCTTGTGTTTGCCGTGCATAGCATCCCATGTCGGAGGGAAAGTGTTTTCTGGCGGTTGAGAAATGTTTGTTTCCCAATTACTCACCTTGTGCTATGATCTGCTTTGCACTTGATACGTTTACGTATTTTGGGGAACATTCCTTGAAGGCTTCAATACTCTTGGTTTGGCTTCTCTTCTAGACGGACGGCTCGGATGAAGTCTTGTACAGAACACTAGAGGGAGCGGGGTGGGGCGATCTACGGTGGGGCAGCGCTGTTTCATCCCCCCACTACTCTACACACCCGTGGTAA
The DNA here is from genome assembly GCA_011170035.1 of Teleogryllus occipitalis. Taxonomy (NCBI): domain Eukaryota; kingdom Metazoa; phylum Arthropoda; class Insecta; order Orthoptera; family Gryllidae; genus Teleogryllus; species Teleogryllus occipitalis. Next base: position 103,600 of record BLKR01001796.1, read on the forward strand.
CCCTGGCACCCTAGTGGGATATACCCTTGTTGGACTCCATGGTGAGTGGGGACCACGGATATGAATCTGACATCTATCTCCATGGATACTAAATCTTCTTCCCCGCCCTCTTTCACAAGGAAGAGTAGATGTCCGGAACAAACTATTGACGTCAATAGTTTCTTTTCTAACGCTGAAAATAGACCGAAGATATCTCGTTTCTTCCTCGTGGCATGCACCGAGGAAGGTAAATCTGAACCTTGCGATACACCGCCGCATGGTGAAAATTGGAAATCCACCATCCGTCGAATTACAAGCAGTGCCCTACCGTTCTGAGGGAAAGAGAGATCCAGAAAATCATAGTCGCTGAGGTGTCCTTCCCTAAGGCCAATCGCCGGCTCCAGGCAAGGAACCCTGTTGATCTTTTTCTGTCCTTTTCTAGCGCCATGTAAGCAACGGCCCAAAGGTAGTAGCGAGCTGCCAAACTGATCAAGATACCTCCCAAGTGACCACAAAGCTGGCTGTCACTCTATAGCAGAACACAAAAAAGTAGCTCATAATTTTAGGCTAATTAAATGCCATAATCCCCAATTTTAGGGTCTTGTAGTTTTCTCAAAAATCAATGTTCAGCCAGCTTTAGAATAAAGCCAGCAGACAAAATGTCAAAAATTAAAGTAGAACAAAACTACTAGTACAATAATTATAATATCAATCTAAATCTAGATTCAGCAAAAATTAATATTATTAATAAATATTAATATTTACTATTGTAAAAAAAATAAAGTGCAACACCATTGAACTCGAGGCAGACCGTTCAACTCGTAATTATTTTTAAATGAAAGAGCAGAACACACATCAAATGACTTTTAACATACTATTCATAACATTACGTACTATTTGTCGATATATCCTTGAAGTGCTCGTCAACTTTAGATAACTCTAAATGTCTAACTTCATTAAGCACCGGCACTGCCTCGAACCACGCTCGATGGTTTTCTGCCGTGTATACTCTAAAGAGTCGCGACAACTCTCCATTACTCGCTCACTTGGGTTGCTGCCGTAAATGGATGGAGATATCTAACGCTTCCATTTCCTCCCTCCACCTGTCACTCGTGAATTGAGTTCCCCTGTCGCCCAGAATCCGGGCTGGTTTTCCGCACATTTCAATGAACTTCTTCACTTGGCGGACACAATTAGCAGTATTGGGTTTTCGAATCGAGAAAAGTTGCACAAATTTAGAGAATACGTCGAGAATAACGAATAGGTAATGATTACGAAATTTTGTCTTCGGCAATGGGCCGTAAAGATCCACAGCATATAAATCTCGGGGCCCCTGTGGCACGATTGCTTGCCACTCTCCTTCACAATTCGATTGTTTGGTCTTCTGGCAGACGTCGCATGCACCTGCTATCTGCCTAACCTCCTTCCCCATATTTGGCCAGTAACAATAGTCTGCTAATGTCTGCGCTATTTTCCCCCCTCCAAAATGCCCATAATGCTCGTGGGTGGATATCGCCAATTCCCTCCGGTTTCCTTCAGGGATCCAAATTCTAAATTTTCCTTCCGGGCCGTTGACCTTCCGTAGCAATATTCCCTTGTGCTTTTTCAGTTGTAAGGCTGTCCTGTTACTAACTTTAATACCTCACGAACGAATGAATCGTGCTGTTGGATATCAAGCACCGCCCTTATCATCCATTGCGGGTTGATATCGCGTACTCGGATAGTCGCTACATCTTCGTGCTCTTCTTTTTTTTTACCTTGATTCGGGACAGATAATCCGGAAGCAAGTTTTTCTTTCCCTCGCAATGTTCTATCTCGAATTGAAACTGCTGGAGCCACAGCGCCCAACGTAACAACTTGTAGTTGTTGGTGTGGCTCTTCATTAGGAATGTCAGGGTTTTATGATCTGTAATGATGGTAAATGGACGCCCGATTAATAGCGTTCTGAATTTCCGGGTCGCCCACACAATAGCTAACGCCTCTAATTCAGTAGCCCCAAGATTGCGTTCACTTCCTTAGAGCGAGCGGCTGTCTAGAGCAACAATCTGCTGTTCTCCGTGATCACCCATCTGGAACAGCACTGCTCCCAGTGCAAATCCGCTACTGTCCGTCTGGATATACGTGCGTCGACGAAAATCCGGATATTGTACCACATACGTGCGCTCAAAAGCCTCTAATAGCTGCTGATATGCTTCTTGGCATTGCTGACTCCAATACCATCTATTCCCCTTCCTCAATAGATGCAGCAGCGGTACTACCTTTTGTGAATAGTTTTTCACAAAGCGCGCGTAATAATTCCAGATGCCGAACAGTCGTCGCAGCCCCCTTACGTTCTTAGGTGGTGGTAAGTTTCGAATCAGCTCCCGTTTTCTCTCTTGAATCCTCATTCCTTCATTCAAAATTTCATGTCCCATAAACTGTACCCTTCGTCTGCAAAATTCGCATTTTTCCAAATTTAACTTCAAATTGTACTTTCTAAATATTTGAAACAGTTCTTTCAATCTTTCCAGGTGCGATTGCAAATCAGGCGAAAATAAAATATCGTCTACGTACATGACCATTGTACTTTTCAACTCTGCTGGGATTATGTCATCCAAGTACCGAATCAGCGCCGCTCCCGAATTCTTTAGCCCAAATGGTAACCGCGTAGAAGAGTACACTGTCCCTTCAAACTTGAAGCTTATGTACTATTGGCTCTTCCTTTCAACCTCAATCTGCCAAAAAGCGGATGAAAAATCGAGTGCACTGAAAATCGTTGCCCCTCCTAATTTGATAATTATTTCATTGATCGTGGGCGACGTTTCATATCGTGGGATCGTGACCGCGTTCAGCTTTCTTGCGTCGAGGCAAATACGAATGCTACCGTTCTTCTTAATTACTACCACTAGAGGACTGACATACGGGGTTATTGCTCTCTTAATGACCCCTTTCTGCTCCATTTCTCTTATTAACTCGCGTACTTGCGCGTTATACTTGTACGGTATGGGGTACTGCTTAGTGGAAAACGGTGCGGTGTCCTTTAAATCTAATTGGAATCGGTAACCCTTCACCGTTTCCGACGATTCCCCGAAAATCTCTATATACTCTTCCAGCAACTGACGAACTCGCCCCGGACAACCTTCCTGGTCGATGACCCCGGTGACGGCCTTATCCACGTTCTGGAGAACCTCTTCCATTGTAGCCTGTATTTCGCCTCCTTCGAACTCCGCCTCGTAAGTTTCAGCGACCACTGGGCCACCCCCAATACAACCTCTCGACCGTAGCGTTATTTTCCTCATACCTACGTCGACGACGGCTTGGTAAGCCCCCAATGCGTCCATCCTTATGATGACGACACGGATCCGTCCCCGGACAACGATCGCCTCTACCTCCATGTCATTTCTCCTATATTTAGCTCTTACCAGATCTGCTTTCCCGTGGTATTTGCCGCTTTCCGGTTTGCCACCACGACACGAAGCTTCCGCGTCGGCAGCTCTATCACTATTTGACCGCTCTTTCGCACCTTTTCATAAAATTCCTCAGACACTGCGCTTATGCTGCTTCCCGAGTCCACTAACGCCTGCACTTCCATTCCATAACACGTGCCTCGTAAAATCAAGCACTTACTCGGCTTTACACCTTCAATTTCGTCCTCCCGTAGAAATTCGTCCCCTTAAACAACAATGACCGTCGCCATGACCGTCACAATATTTCCAACATCTTCGTTTGGTTTGTGCCACCGTCTCGCCCCAAACGCATCTAGTTTTCCGTTCTGCTACTTCCCTGGCGTCCTGTTCCGCCCGTTCGGCGCCTGATCGTTCACCGTTGCCCGCCCTTGGTTTCGGTTTTCGCGGTGCCTGACGGCCGTGCGGTTTCTCATGTTTCCCCTTATCTTTTTCTGCACGCACTTCTATCGCGCACACATCGTCTTGTTTACGCTTTCCATTGTTGTACCGGTTTTGATTTCTACTACTACCGGAATATTGGGTTCGACCGTCGTGTGTGTCATGGTCGTTCCCGTCGTTCGCCTGATCAAATCGGCTCACTCGTTCGATTAACGCATCTACGGTCTCGGGCATGTTGTTCCATAACAAGTTTCGGATTCCGTTCGGCATTTGTCGAATAAGAATCTTAATAATTTCGGCGGGGTTGAACTCTTCACTACAAACTTTGAAAGCACTGACTTTTCGAGTCACAAAGTCGCTCATGCTCTCGGAGCCCCCCTTACGAAATCTTTCCGACATCAACCGATATTTCATCTCGAACTTGTGATGTTGGTTCCAATAGCGGTCTAAAAATTTGGCCTTCCATTCCCCGTAAGTTCTAGGTGTTGGCGTTAGCGCCTGCCACCAATAATGTGCTTTGGAGCTGAGAGCTTCCTCTACAAAGCTAAGCTTCACGCCCTCGGGGATGCTACTTACCATCAAATAGTTTTCGAGAGCTGTCAAAAACGAATACGGTTGCTCTTTATTCTCGCCGTGGAACCGCAAATAATTCGGCAACGAGGCGTGCCCTATTATGTTGCCCATGGCTGCTGGCCTACGTGCCGTATCTACTTGTAAAATTGCCTCGTCGATTTCTTTTGTTTGCCCTTCACCTGCCATTTTCAGGTTATCCATTTCGCCCTGCACGGTTGACCTGATGTTTTCGTCGATCTCGTTCACAGATTTCTCGAGCTGTCCCAACCGAACGTCTTGTATCGCGGCGTTTCTGATTCCCTCTACGCCCTTGCCAATCTCCGACAATTGTGCCTTTTGTGACCGCATTTCTTGCTGCATAGTGCCTACGACTGCCTTCACTTCGTTGATATTTGAACTGAGCTGCTGGTTAACAACCTCCTGAACAGCGAAACGAGTTTCTACTCTTTCTTCCATGGCTTTCGCTTCCTGTTCTACTTTAGAAAATTGCGCGACCATTTCAATTTTGAACGCGCCCACTTCCTCGGGTGTACTTGATACGGCGGCTTGCAGCTCTCACTGCACCCTGCCCAGCGTGGAGTTAATCCCCCGGATCTGATCTGCAACGTCTTCAAATTTACCTTCTATTTTGCCTTGCAAATTACTTTCCAGTCTGGCGTTCATTTCCTGCAGATTATTTCCCAACCTGGCGTTCGTTTCGGCCATGAAGCGCCATATCGAGAGGGTAGGTTCTCCCATTCCTGGCTCTTCGCTCGGAGTTCCACTTGCGGTCACCTGATCTATAGCCGTCCCCCGTGCATCAATTGCTATGTTCGCTTCCCCGTCTATAGTACGTTCCTCTATGTGTTGTTAATCCTCGCCCTCATCGTGAGCAGAAATCGTTTCGGAATCCGATGCGTCACGTACGCTAATCATTTTTCCACTGCGCGTTTCCATTGTTTCGTTAGTAATACTAATACTGACCCCTTCGTTATTTTATCTATAGGACGACGAACCGGTACGCGTATTCACGCTCCACGTTGGCGCGCCACTGTAATCGTTCTTCCTTCCTCCCTCCCTATATCTTCCCGTATTCTATTCACGCCCGCACGTTTTGGGTGCCTGGTTTCGTTGACATTCTTTGACAAAACAAAAATCCTCACTCACCTGTTGCCCGTGCCTCAGCTAGCATATACAAATACAGCCTTACCTGGACGTGACCCCGTCGAGGTGGGTTGGTCCACGTCCTGACGGGGGGATACAGAGAGTGCTCTCAAGTATTCCTTTCCTTCACAAGTCGCTTTTCTTCTCCCCATTGTACATTCTCATTCTTCTATACCATCCTGTCTCTTTTCTTCTCCCTCTTCTATTTCACTGGCCCCTTCTGTATGCTGAACGCCCACCCATGTGTTTGCCGTGCATGGCGACCCGTGTCGGAGGGAATGTATGTCCTGGCGGTTGAGGGGCCTGTCTGTTTCCCAATTACTCTCCTCGTGCTCCTTTTTTCTTGGCACCCAGGGATACGTGCTCTTACGTATTTTGGGGAACATTCCTTGTAGGTCTCGATACACTTGCTTTGGCTACGGACTCTTCTAGACGGGCGGTCAGAAAGAAATGGCCTATCATTACGAACAAATCTCCAGCTCCGTACACTATTCTTCTGGCTTTCAAAACACGAAAAGAAAAATGGAAAACTGTAAATTAGACTTCTCCAGACGCATGGAGGAAGATTACAATGCCTTTTTCTCCATGGACGAACTCTCCTGTGCCCTCGCTTGTGCGAAAGATTCTGCTCCAGGACCGGACCAGACCAGATACATAACCAAATGTTGAAACACCTACCTGAAAACGCTCGTTCGTTTCTCCTCGGCATTTTCAACAAGATTTGGGCTGAACATGCTATACCAACGATTTGGCGTGAAGCCATCGTTCTCCCAATCCCTAAAGAAGGAAAGGACAGAATAACCCCCTTGAGTTACCGCCCAGTCTTGCTCACAAGCTGTGTGTGCAAGCGTTTAGAGCGAATGGTAAATACACGTCTGGTCTGGCTCCTGGAACAAAAGAACGTATTTAACCTCTCCAATGTGGCTTCAGGAAGCACAGGTCAACCATGGACCACTTAGTCACCCTCGCTACGCAGATTTCCACTTCTTTCGTGCTACGTCAGCACCTGGTAGCAATTTTCTTCGATATAGAGAAAGCGTATGACACCACCAGGAGGTACGGTATTCTTCGCACCTTGCATACTTGGGGCCTTAGGGGACGGCTCCCTTTGTTTCAAGTAGGTTTTCTTTCATCAAGATCTTTCCTCGTCCGCCTTGGCGACGTGTTATCCTCTAGTCACCAGATAGAAAACGGTGTTCCCCAGGGATCAATTTTGAGCGTCACTCTATTTGCCATTGCTATCAAAAGTATTGCATCAGTTATCCGGGAGCCTGTGAAAGCATCACTGTTCGTTGACGATTTTGCAGTTTTTTGCTCCTCCAAGAGCGTGCACGTTATTCAGAGGCAACTACAACTTGTGCTCAACAAACTGCAGGAATGGAGCGAAGAAACTGGATTCAAGTTCTCTACCTCAAAAACCACTTGCATGCACTTTTGCAGAATCCGTCACCTCCATAATCACCCCGAACTTTTTCTTGGAGGACAGCAGCTTCCATTCGTTGAATCCGCAACCTTCCTTGGACTCACATTCGACAAGAACCTAACCTGGCGAAAACATGCGTAAACTACAGGGCCGATGTGTATCACCTATGAATCTCCTTCGCACTCTTACTGGTAGCTCTTGGGGCGCAGACCATGTTTGTCTTTTGCGTTTGTACAGAACTCTCATCCGCCCTATCTTGGATTACGGATGCATAGTGTATGGGTCAGCGTCTCCAACAACCCTCCGGCCATTAAATACCATTCACAATGCAGGCATAAGGATTAGTACAGGCGCCTACCGCACGAGTCGCATCGAATGCCTCTTGGCCGAGGCTGGAGAACCATCCCTGAGCCGAAGGCGGGATACTCTGATTGCTTTCTATGGCGCGAAATTATCGAATGCTGATACTCCCTCGCGTCAAGCAGTCCTCCATCCAACCCACCTGACTTCATATGCGCTTAGACCGTCATTACCCCATCCCCTGGGTGTCCGTCTCCGTATGCTCTTAAAGAAGCTTCATATAAAACTACCCAACCCTGTGAAACCCCCCGAAACCTTGTTTCCCCTTGGAAACTACACCGGCCGATAATAGATCTTAGACTGCCTAACCTTCCTAAATCCTTGACTCCCCCAGTACATTCTTATCGGAATTTGAGGCGATAAAATCTACGTTTCCTGGCCATTTCTTTATTTACACCGATGTGCCTACTACTGCAGTAGATCCACGCAAGGTTTTCGACTAGACTCTTCGTGCAGCGTCTATACCGCAGAGAAGTATGCGCTCTTGGAGGCACTTAAATATGCTGGATCGATGTCACTAAAGAAAGTAGTGATCTGCAGTGATTCAAAAAGATCTGTTGAATCCATCTCCTCCTTCTCGTCTTGTGACCCACTGACAATGACCATCCAACCGCAAATCCACCATCTCTTGGTCCGCCACTATATTTTAGTCTTTTGTTGGGTCCCTGGACACGTGGGAATAAGAGGAAATGAAATAGCGGACCAGGCAGCAAAGTCCGCTTTGAAGAAAAGAGAATTAGACATCTTCACCGTCCCCACGGAAGACACTAAGCTGTTTATAAAACGCTGTATCCGCAGTGAATGGCAAACAGAGTGGCGTAACTCAGATTATAAGCTCACGAGAATCAAGGATTCCATAAATCCTTGGTCTTCCTCATCTCGTGATGCTCGGCGAGAGGAGATCATTTTGACACGCCTCCGAATCGGTCACTGCCATTTCTCCCACGGTTATTTCCTCCACGGGGACCCACCCCCTATATGCGAATACTGCAAAATAGATCTTACCGTGAAGCATGTTCTCTTACAGTGTGTTAAGATGAGAGAGCCGTCGAAGGCATGACCTTGCTAGCTCCCTTGCGGAGATTCTTAGTAATGACGAATCTTCTCTGTGCAAGCTTTTTGGCTTTTTGTGAGAGACTGGCTTGTACAGCCTTATCTGAGAGAAGATGATAATACCAATTATTGGCTTTTAGCCCGAGATTAAAAAAAAACAACTATCTGGCAATTTTGTGTCAAACCTTTTTATTAGGATACGTCCCTTCTCAGTTTTAATTTGCTTTCTATTAAAGATTTTAATTTTTCTTTATTAACTTGGAACTGCAATATTATGCACTGGTCTTAAAATAATTTGACAAGTGCGCAAATGACCTTAGCCGTTGAAGCGCCCTTAAACCCAATCAATCAATTAATCAATGGACGTGACTACTGTGATCAGTCCATACGGAATTGAAACGGGATACCTGCACGCTCGTGCCTTGGTCAGGTTCTAGCTAAATACAAAACAATACTCATAATCCAGGTATACATCAACTGCAATGAGCTTTCATTCATTTATTTTCCCCCTTTTTTCCAATTAACCAGTTGTCAAGGCAGCTATATGACACCCTTTGAAATAAATTGCCCCGGTTATGGCATGCAAAATTTTACACAATGCCATAAATGAATTAGAATTGCGAACTGATTTGAAACATAAATACAAAACCATTCATTCTCACTTAAAAACATAAACAAAGTAAACATTCATACCGGAATGCGCATTCTGTCGTGACTTTATACTGTTATTACTCTTAACTTAACCAACATGACTTGGTCTTCGACAGAATCTTCAAAATTCATTCCCCCCTCTTTACTTTTCAAATGAAAATATAAATGTATATTTGTTCATGCGACTTTCCTGGTGCTGCTCATATGCGGCGACACACACTGCCATCGCCCGTTGTCGACCAATGTTTTGGTACACAGCTCGTGGACTCAACTCCATCCAATCAGACGCAACCGTTTCTTGAAATCCATGAATCACCATCAAAGTCCCCGTTCAAAACTATACGATGCACCTCGCACGAACTCTTCAAGTTTCATAAAATGTCCGATCGTTTTCGCGTCCGAACTTACGCGAATTCCCGTTTTTTTGCAATTTAGTCCACTAAATTGTTCGCAGATAATTTAAACTTCAACTAATTGATAGTGTTCCCGCATAAACTTTCACAAAACTAATTACACTAAAATTTCGATTTTTTTTTATCATAGCGATACGGACGATGCGCACGCCGCGAGAGTTCAACTCACACTCATTATCCTCTCTTTTGCATTGTTGGTCCAGAAGCTCTAGAACTTATTAAAAATACTTGCCCATCACTGCAAAAACATATCGTAATATGTTCATAGTTCTACGTTTTACGGGCGTCTTGCGTTTCATTACTGGTTTTATAAATCGTCTATTCTTTAATTAAGAAATTTCACATCGTTATATTTCTTCCCCTTCTTTTTCTTTCTTTAAAATAAATATTTCCGTGTTATTTATCCATGATGACGTCACTTCACTACGTCAGGCGGTGCGTCGTTTGTTTTTACTAATTCCTCACGTAATAAATCCTAATATTCAATTTATCTCGGTCCTGTGTTAATTTTTCCCGTGCCGTGGCTAGTTTTGTCGTGATCCGAATATTATACTCCACAATTGCAGAAAGTTTGAAGTCATTTCATCAAGACGTTCTCGAGATATTTATGAAAACTGGTTTATTTGATTCTTTTGCTATCACAATGGGTTCCATTGTATACGTTTCTAAACGTTCTGCACGCAATTTGCACAGTTTCTTGTATCTTCTTAACTCGCGGTTTGATTTTCCTGATTTTCGCTTTAGATGTTTCCTGAAATTCTGCACAAGGAATTAGTACATCGTGTAAAAATAAACGTACGCTCTACTTTATTTCTAAACATCATAACGTATCACCCTGTTTCCACGTGTACTTCCGAGAATATAAAAGAATTTTAAGGAAAAGAATAGTTCAGACAAAAATAATGAGGATATTTTGAACTCTAGAAACAAAAGTAAAGCTATGTGGAACATCATAAAAAAATACGACCACGACATCTCGACATTTCGTAGAAAATGTTGTTTTGAAGGATAATGAAAGAAAAAACAAGTAATTAAGAAAAAGTTGCGAATATCTTCAACCAACACTTTTTTAGAATTGCGGTTGATGACACGAAGGGACTAAAACCACAAAATTCAACATCACATGCTTCCCAAAAAAATTTCGGCACGATGTTTATTTACGAAACTACTTCTAACGAAATCCTCAGAATAGTCAGTAAACTAAAAACAAATATTCATCTGGTTTAGATGAATTTTCGGATTGTTTATTAAAAACGTGTGCACCTCCTATTATAACCCATTAACTCACATTTTCAATGCTTCCTGCTGCAGAGGAATATTTCCAGATATTTTTAAAACAGCAAAAATTAAGCCACTTTCTAAAAAAGGGAACAAAAATGAACTTCAATATTACCGGCCAATATCTCTTTTGTCAGTTTTCTCAAAAATATTAGAGGCTTTTCTATACGCGAATGGAAACTTTTCTCAGAAAAAACGAAGCGTTTTCAGACTCGCAAGACGGTTTCAGGAAATCAAAATCTACGGAAACTGCCGTTTTTCTTTCCTTAAAGATGTTGCTTCATCAATGGACCAAAATGAAGAACCCATTGGGATATTTTTAGATCTTTCGAAAGCTTTTGACGTTATTAACCATAACATATTGCTCTCAAAATTACCTTCTTACGGAATTCGTGGTATTGCCCAAGATTGGATAACCTCGTACCTTAAAGTCGATCTCAAAGAGTAAAAATACCGTACTGGCACGAAAGCACATTATTTACTTATCTTTCCAATTCTTTGCCAATTGAACATGGGGTCCCACAAGGTTCGATCTTAGGTCCTATCCTCTTTCTGTTGTACGTAAACGATATGCCCTCATCTATTAAAAATGGAAGAAAAGTTCTATTTGCCGATGACACGAATGTTCTTTGCAGAAAAGAAACAATAAATAGTACAATTTCAGAAGTTTCAAATTTGTTTTGTAATAATAAACTAATAGTTAACGAAGGAAAAACTGTCTCAATGCAATTTTGCGTTTCAAATCGGCCCCGTGGAGGTGGGTTGGTCCACGTTCTGACGGGGGGATGCAGAGAGGGCTTTCAAGTATTCCTTCCCTTCACAAGTCATTTTTCTTCTCCCCATTCTCATTCTTCTATACCATCCTGTCTCTTTTCTTCTCCCTCTTCTATTTCACTGGCTCCCTCTGTATGCTGAACTCCCACCCATGTGTTTGCCGTGCATGGCGACCCGTGTCGGAGGGAATGTGTCCGGGCGGTTGAGGGGCCTGTCTGCTTCCCAATTACTCTCCTCGTGCTCCTTTTTTCTTGGCACCCAGGGATACGTGCTCTTACGTATTTTGGGGAACATTCCTTGTAGGTCTCGATACACTTGCTTTGGCTACGGACTCTTCTAGACGGGCGGTCAGGAGCTAACCCACTCCCGATCAACCGGCTTGGACTAGGTATTGTACTGAACTCCATTGTGAGCGGGGGGATCCACGGCGGCGCAGCGCTGTGGTAACCCCCACTATATCCCCGTGGCAACCCTGGCACTCCGATGGTGTCCCCTTGTTGGGCTCCGTGATGGGTGGGGACCGCGGGGATGAATCTGATATCCTCTTAATGGATAAAAAACCTAGGCCAGTTGAGGCTTTTTGGCTTTTTGTGAGAGACTGGCTTGTACAGCCTGATCTGAGAGAAGAGGATAATGCCAATAATTGGTTTTTAGCCCGAGATTTTAAACAAAAAAAAACTGTCTGGCAATTTTCTGCCAAACCCTTCTATTAGGATACATTCCTTCTCAGTTTTACTTTGCTTTCTATTTAAAGATTTTAATTTTTCTCTGTTAGCTTGGCACTGCAATATGTACTGGTCTTAAAATAATTTGACACGGGCGGAAATGACCTTAGCCGTTGAAGCGCCCTTAAACTCAACCAATCAATCCATCAACACTCCGGCCATTAAATACCATACACAATGCCGGAATAAGGATTAGTACAGGTGCCTACCGCACGAGTCGCATCGAATGCCTCTTGGCCGAGGCTGGAGAACCATCCCTGAGCTGAAGGCGGGATATTCTGATTGCCTCCTATGGGGCGAAATTATCCAATGTTGATACTCCCTCGCGCCAAGCAGTTCTCCATCCAACCCACTTGACTTGAAATGCACTTAGACCATTGTTACCCCATCCCCTGGGAGTCCGTTTCCGTTTGGTGTTACAGAAGCTTAATTAAAACTACCCAACCCTGTGAAACCCCCCCGAAACCTTGTTTTCTCTTGGAAACTACACCGGCCGATACTAGATCTTAGACTGTCTAAGCTTCCTAAATCCTTAACTCCCCCCAATACATTCTTATCAGAATTTGAGGCGGGTTTAGAATAAAATCTACGTATCCTGGCCATTACTTTATTTACACCGATGGCTCCTCTCAAAATGGCAAAGTCGGTTGTGCCTTCAACTGCAGCAGAGCCACGGTAGGTTTTCGATTAGACTCTTCGCGCAGCGTCTACACCGCAGAGAAGGATGCGCTCTTGGAGGCACTTAAATTTGCTGAATCTATATCATTAAAGAAAGTAGTGGTTTGCAGTGATTCCAAAAGCTCTTGTGACCCACTGACAATGTCCATCCAACACCAAATCCGTCATCTATTGGTCCGCCACTATATTGTAGTATTTTGTTGAGTTCCTGGACACGTGGGAATAAGAGGAAATGAAATAGCTGACCAGGCAGCAAAATCCGCTTTGAAGAAAAGAGGATTAGACAGCTTCACAGTCCTCACGGAAGACACTAAGCTGTTTAGAAAACGCTTTATCCGCAGTGAATGGCAAACAGAGTGGCATAACTCAGATTTTAAGCTCACGAGAATCAAGGATTCTATAAATCCTTGGTCTTCTTCATCTCGTGATGCTCGGCGTGAGGAGATCATTTTAACACGCCTCCGGATCGGTCACTGTCATTTCTTCAACGGTTGTCTCCTCCACGGTGACCCACCCCCTATATGCGAATACTGCAAAATAGATCTTACCGTGAAGCATGTTCTCTTGCACTGTGATAAGATAAGAGATAGCCGTCGAATGCATCACCTTGCTTGCTCCCAAATGACGAATCTTCTCTCTTCAAGCTTTTTGGCTTTTTACGAGAGACTGGCTTATTCAGCCTTATCTGAGAGAAGATGCCAATTATTGGGTTTTAGCCCTAATTAAAAAAAAAACTATCTGGCATTTTTCTGCCAAACCGTTTTATTAGGATACGTTCCTTTCCAGTTTTACTTTGCTTTCTATTTAAAGATTTTAATTTTCCTTTGTTAGCTTAACACTGCAATATAGTGCATTGGACTTAAAATAATTTGATACGGGCGCAAATGACCTTAGCCGTTGATGCGCCCTAAACTCAATCAATCAATTTTCTACATAAATAATGACGTAATATTGTTTTCTAACGATTTTTTTTGTTCCAATAGGTTTACCAAGTCTCCAGAGCTATTGGCAAAATATTCTTCATCATGCGGATCTGAGCCCTGCTCCTGATGATGCCCTTTTGACTCTGTCGATGAGTTTTGCTCGCCTTGCTGCTAACATCGCCAGTAGTAACAGCTGTTTATTTGAACCCAGTAAAATTTTAGAAGTTACATCGTATCATCTTCGAGATTCTTACATGGTAACGTATTAATGAATCTTTTTACATTTCAGTAATGTATGATGGTGATTTCCAGAAATTTCGACCCTGGGGCAGCGGGTCAGCCACTTACTTACCCTCCTTTTTTTCTTTTCGATTTATTTACGACGTGTAGTAAAGAAAAAGTAATGTAATACTGCAGAGGAAAAGGGGCGATTTTTCGACAAAAACTCGTTTTGAGGGTCCCTGGCACCGGAAAATGGATAATTATTATGCAGTAAACGAAATAGTGTTAGAATCTTTGTTTTGTGGGCCCATTATATCGAAAATTGATTTGCGGATAAACGTGTATTCGTCTGTGAATAACATTAGTACGTAAACCGTTCCCAGGATTTTCATAAATATATTTCTCAATAGATCTGAGTAATGTTTAGGCCCCATGAATTTTCAACGGATATTTTGATTGTGAGGGGATAGCACCAACGACATTTTAAAATTTTTCTTAAAAAGTTTCCTAATTTTTTCTTAAATGTTTTCCCTCGTTGACAACTATGTGCTCGTGTCCAATGTCCGGCTTTGACTGTTACCTCTCAATTTTCAAAAATTATAGTTGATTGAAACGTTTTCGACCGTCTTCACTAATCTCATTTTGGAAGCTGGAAATTAGTTTCTTAATAGTCTATTTCTCAAAATTGGATTTTCAAATAATGCCATGCAATTGTTTTCAAAACCTGGTTAGCTTTCACGTAATTTTGAGTGAAATGAAGGCAATTTTGAAAACAAAATTTTCTCATTTACTCCTAAGGTATTCTTGTTTTTTGTTTATGTAAACTAAATTTACTTAATAATATGGCATGTTCTTTTTTCATTGAGAGTTTTGGAATTTTGAAAATAGTAAATGGTTATTTTTTAAACTGCTTTTGTACCTTTAATTTTGAACTTAGCGATTTCTTATACAATGCGTTATATTCCTGGATATTATATCCTTATATCACTCTACATATATTGCTTTGAGAATATTAGTCGTTTTCACAAAATTTTGAATTTAATGATAAACAAGTCTAAGTGATTTTCGAACTTCTCTTACGCCTTTAATATTAACGCTAGATATTTCAATCTCAGTGCAATATGTTTGTAAATATTCGATCATTATATCATTTTATGTACAGTTTTTACGAAGTATGACTACTTTTTATTAGTTTGGTGACTTTTTCTTCATTGTCAGTGCGAACAAAAGCGTAGTTGGATTGCCGACATTACAAAGGAACATTTTTTCTTTAAATTCTTTCCTCCAGTGTACGCTTACGTTACGAGAGTACACTTACAAATTCCACAAAAGTCCGATTATGATTAGAAGCTGTGAATTTTCGAAAATTGCTTAAAAATTTTTCAATTTCTATCTCCCGCAGTTCTTTTGGTTTTTCATGAGGTAGCTGAAGAGTTCATTGGATCCAATTTACAATATAATAATAAGAGTATTACGTATGTGTTACTCATAATGAAAGTACGTGCTGTTATAGCTCCTTTAAAGAATATTAGTAATTTCCTCCTAACTGTGATAACTGCTGTGTTTATATAAGGCCCTAATATGAGAATGGCAACACCCCGACGCGGTGATTTGGGAAGTCAGTATATGAATGTCATTGTTTAGCAGCAATATTTAGCTCTATGAAGAACCCAGGTTTAGGTTGTTGAATTGGTGTTCATATATTGAGTGTAAAAGATTGTTTTGTAAAAACATTTCTACAGTGTCCCAGATATTTAAATGATTAAACACGATATGTGTGTAACTTAAATTTTAGTGGTATCACAAGTTCATATACCCGTCGAGGTGGGTTGGTCCACGTCCTGACGGGGGGATGCAGAGAGGGCTCTCAAGTACTCCTTTCTTTCGCCAATCATTTTTCTTCTTTCCCATTGTCCATTCTTAGTCTTTTGTAACATCATGTTTCTTTCTTCTTCCTCTTCTATTTCACTGGCCCCCTCTGTATGCTGAACACCCACCCATGTGTTTGCCGTGCATGGCGACCCGTGTCGGAGGGAATGTGTGTCCTGGCGGTTGAGAGGTCTGTTTGTTTCCAAACACTCACCTTGTGCGACGTTCGGCTTTGCACTGAGCGATACGTTGTGTACATATTGGGGAACATTCCTTGTGGGCTTCAATACGCTTGCTTTGGCCTCGGACTCTTCTAGACGGGCGGTCGGGAGCTAACCCACTCCCGATCAATCGGCTTGGACTAAGTCCTGTACCGAACTCCAGGGTGAGCGGGGGGATCCATTGCGGGGCAGCGCTGTGACATCTCCCTACTATATCTCTGTGCCAACCCTGGCACCCCAGTGGGGTGTCCCCTTGTTGGACTCCATGGTGGGTGGGGAGCACGGATATGAATCGTCTTCTACTCTATGGAGCAGAAAATAAACCCCCCGCCCTCCTCCGCAAGGAAGAGGAGATGTTTTGATAGAACTATCGATTTGAATAGTTTTTTTGCAAAAGAAGATGATCGACCGAAGAAGCCCCGTTTCCTCCTCAAGGCATGCGCCGAGGAAGGGAAAACTTTTAAAAGCATAAGTGCTGTCCGTCTGGCGCGAGCCATTGAAGACGAGTTTGGTAAGCTCCAAGCGGTCGTGCGACAAAGAAATGGTACCATTCTCTTTGAAGCACGCACCGACGAACAAATTGGGAAAATTAAAAAAAAAACAAGCAGATTGCCGCCATCCAGGTGGTAGTCACGAATCACCCGACTTTGAACTGGTGCAAAAGCGTGGTAAACCACGAGGACTTTGCTTCTGAAAGTGACGAAGATCTGAAGAGTTTTGGAGTCACTGAAGTGTATAGGATCAGACGGAAGGAGCAGGGGAAATTAATCCCCACTTCGACCCTGATCCTCACATTTGACCGTCCGTCCCTTCCAGAAAAAATAAGTACTGGTTTTTACAACCTCCGTGTGCGACAATATGTTCCGAACCCTTTGCGCTGTTTCAACTGCCAAAGGTTTGGTCATACTCAGCAACGCTGCATGTCGGTTAGCGCAGTATGCGGGAAGTGCGGAACACCAGCGCACGACCCACAACCCTGCGACAGACCACCGCACTGTCTTAACTGTGAAGGCAACCATGCAGCCAATTTCAACCAGTGTCCAATCTATCTCCGTGAAAGGGAAATCCAAAAGATACGAGTGACAGAAAAAGTTTCTTTCCCTGAGGCGAAGCGTCGATTCCAAGCAAGGAATCCAGTAGACATGTCACGATCCTTTTCCAGCACTTTAAAAGCTATGCCCCCGGTGGTAACCGTGAGCCGCCAAACCCAATGCACTCCAGTCCCAGCAGCGCATTTCTCCTGCCAGGTTGCTCCTATAGACTTCCCTGAAGATACGGCCTGTATCCAAGGGGGAAAGTTATTATACCAACCAAATACAAAATAAACAGCAAAAAACTCCAGCCACCGAAAACTTCTACTGAGCCCCCTGTAGAAACAGATTCTAATCAGAAATCGACTCCAACTCAAAATTCGTCGCCGAAGTCTCGTCCTCCTCCCACTGCCGAGACTCACACTGAAAGATCTTCCAACCCTTCTAGATCTCGGTCACCTGTGTCAAAACACCGGGACACCCCCCTGACACAGGCGACCTTATCCAGCAGCAGTCAGGACGACTCTGCTGTTGATGAGGAGCACCTCAAGAGCTCCTTTTTTACGAAGGTGAGAAAGAAAAAGAAGGCACCAAAGAAATAATTTCCTTGAATGGCTCTCTCATGGAACTTGAACGGTTTTCGCATACATTTAGAAGAATTGAAGCTCATACTCTCCCGCCACAGACCATTTATAGTCTGTCTCCAGGAAACCCATCTTCTTCCTAACCACCCCCTCTGCCTGCGCGGATTTCAAACCTATCGGTTTGACCAAGATGCCGGACTTCGTGCACACGGAGGTGTCGCGGTTCTTATCCGAGATCATCTGTTTTCTGAGGAACATATCGTTCGAACCGACCTTCAAACCGTGTGCGTCCGTATATATCTGCCGTCCTTTTCATTGACGGTGTGCAATATATACATTCCTCCTGGCCAAGCCGTGTCACAAGAGGAATTCGAAGAAGTTGTTTCTCAGCTGCCCGCCCCTTTTCTTATTGTGGGTGACTTTAATGG
This sequence comes from Teleogryllus occipitalis, assembly GCA_011170035.1. Classification (NCBI taxonomy): domain Eukaryota; kingdom Metazoa; phylum Arthropoda; class Insecta; order Orthoptera; family Gryllidae; genus Teleogryllus; species Teleogryllus occipitalis. Next base: position 121,752 of record BLKR01001796.1, read on the forward strand.
CCACAATCCCGCCTGGGGTAGCACGAGGTCATGTCCCAGAGGTACTATTGTCGAAAATATTATTGACCAGCAGAACCTAATTCTTCTGAACTCTGGGGAAAATACTCATTTTTCCACAGCGTCAAACACTTTCTCGTCAATAGATCTGGCACTCTGCAGTCCATCTCTATCTACCATCTTAGAGTGGACTGTTCTTGATGACTTACATGGGAGTGACCACTTTCCTACCATGGTACGCTTCAATATTCCTAGTTTAGACGCTACCCGTTCACCTCGCTGGGTAATCCATCGAGCTGACTGGAATACATTCAGCGAGGAAATAAACATTCCAGAGAACCGTTCAAGTAACGTCGATGCCTTAGTCGCCCAATTCACTGACGCCGTTCTTCGCGCAGCCACCATTGCAATCCCGAAGTCTGCGTGCTGTCTACGACACATCCCTGTGCCTTGGTGGAATAAGGACTGCTCTAGAGTGGTCAGCGCTCGAAAAATGGCACATGCACGTCTTAGACATTATCCAACTGTGGACAACCTTATTGAATACAAAATATGTAGGGCGAGGGCAAGGAGAATAATTGTAGAGAGCAAAAAGGAATCGTGGAGAGCATACGTCTCCTCTCTGAACTGCCACGCGCCACCACGCCTGGTATGGAGAAGAATCCGCCAGATAAAAGGACACTCTTCTCCAAACACGGTGCCATGTCTTCTCAAAAATGGTGAATTGATCACTTCTCCAGATGAGATTGTAGAGGAACTTGCCACGTACTATGAACAGATGTCAAGCTCGGCGAACTACGCTCCTGATTTTCTCTTGATCAAAGAGAGGATGGAGTGCCGTCCGCTGGAATTCTCCTCCAGAGAGACTGCCGATTACAACATCCCTTTTTACATGTCGGAATTGCGCTGCGCTCTTGCATTGGCGAAAAGAACTGCCCCAGGTCCTGATGGTATACACAATCTAACGCTACAACATCTTCCTGATGAGGCAATGCAATTCCTTCTCTTGTTTAATCGTATCTGGGAAGAGCACACCATTCCTGCTCAATGGCGAGAAGCCATAGTCATTCCAGCTTTGAAGGACGGAAAAGATCGGTCGTTGCAATCGAGCTACTGACCTCTCGCTCTCACCAGCTGCCTGTGCAAAGTATTGGAACGGATGGTAAGCCAGCGCTTGGTCTGGACCCTGGAGCGCAGAAACCTGCTCACACCAATCCAGTGCGGCTTCAGGAAACACCGGTCAACCTTGGACCATCTTGTCACTTTGGCAACCGAAATATCAACCTCTTTCGTCCTGAGACAACACCTTGTGGCCGTACTATTTGACATAGAGAAGGCCTACGACACCACCTGGAGGTATGGCATTTTGCGAACCCTGCACTCGTGGGGATTAAGGGGGAAGCTCCCCTTATTCCTCCAAAATTTTTTATCGAACAGATCATTCCGAGTTCGCATTGGTGACAAACTGTCTAGCAGTCACCCTCTCGAAAACGGCATTCCCCAAGGGTCGATGCTAAGTGTCACTGTTTGCCATTGCCATAAACAGTATAGCGTCGGTCGTGCGAGAACCAGTAAAGGCATCGCTGTTTGTGGACGATTTTGCCATCTATTGTTCGTCCAGTAGCATCAGTGTGATCCAGAGGCAACTCCAACTGGTGCTCAACAAGCTCCATGAATGGAGCTTGTCAACAGGTTTTAAATTCTCGCCTAGTAAATCTACTGGTGTACACTTCTGCCGAATATATCACTTGCACAGCGATCCAGTTCTCTACCTGGGAGGGAATCCGCTTTCATTCGCCGACTCTGCCAGGTTCTTGGGACTTACGTTTGACAAGTCCCTAACGTGGCGTGCTCACATCCGCACACTAAAATCGAGATGCGTCTCCCCCCTCAATCTTCTTCGACTGCTGAGTGGTACGTCTTGGGGAGCCGACCGCACTACCCTATTTCGGTTATATAAATCACTCATCCGCTCAGTTTTGGATTACGGTAGTGAAGTGTATGGTTCGGCAGCCCCTTCCACTCTTCGGCCCATTAACACCATTCACCACGCTGGTATCCGCCTTGCAACAGGTGCATACCGCACCAGCCGAATTGAGTGCATTCTAGCTGACGCTGGGGAGCCATCCCTGGAAAGAAGGCGAGCTATTCTATTATCGTCCTATGGAGCTAAAGTGTCGGGTCTCCATAGCCATCCGTGTCGCCGAATTATTATCCACCGAAAATATGGATCATCGAACATACTTCGAACATCACTACCCCAGCCCCCAGGTATACAATTAAGAAATCTTTTGCGGGGAGTTAATGTCGAACGTCCCACTCCTGTAAAGCCTCCAAGCGACCTGATCCCCTCTTGGAAGCTTCTGCTCCCCAATATTGACCTCAGACTCTCCAATCTTTCCAAACATATCGCTAGTCCTCTGGTTTACCAGATGCAGTTTCAGGCTATGAGGGAAGCCTATCCCGACCATCTATTCTTATATACAGATGGTTCATCGTGCAACGATGCAGTGGCATGTAGTTTTTATTGTATCAAGACCACCAAATCATATCGACTACATTCCCAGTGCAGTATATTTACTGCCGAGATGTATGCAATTCTGGAAGCCCTAAAATACATCGAGTCAGCGAGGCTGCGGCGTGTTGTTCTCTGTTCTGACTCTCTCAGCTCCCTTCAAGCTGTCTCACACCCGTCGTCAGACTACCTGATAAAATCAGTTCAGAACCTCATTCGTCGTCTTCGGTCTTGCCACAATGACCTGGTCCTTAGTAGGGTTCCAGGCCATGTGAACATCACAGGGAACGAGCTGGCCGACCGAGCGGCGAAATCAGCGATCCGTAGGATACACATTGACACCCCTGCTGTACCATTGTCGGATGTTAAGGCTTCGTTCAAACGATCCGTACTTAGAGCGTGGCAAACAGAGTGGCACAATACTACTTTTAAACTTAGCACGATAAAGAATTCCGTAAATCCTTGGCGCTCCTCATCCCGCTTCTGTAGGCGCGAGGAAGTAATTTTAACCCGCCTTCGCATTGGACACTGTCACTTTTCCCATAGTTTCCTCCTTCGAGGGGAAAGTCCTCCCATCCATGACACATGCCGGACGGTTCTTTCTGTGGAACACGTCCTGCTGCATTGCACAAAATTCGATGACAGCCGACGAAGGCATAGCCTGGGCAACTCGCTACGGGAGGTGCTTGGGGACGACGATTCTGCACTCTCAAAACTCTTTTGTTTTTTGAGAGAAAGTGGAATACGTAATTTTATTTGAGTGACATGGACAATATTTTATGTAGTTTGTTTTGTGGCCCCTTTACAGCCAATTTTACATTTTATGATAAATTTTACGAGTCTGTTATATTTTCCTTCTGCCTTATTTAGTCGTACACTATTGCGGGATTCATGCTCTTTTAAGTAATGTTCATGCTTTTAATTAGCGGGTAAGTTGCTTTTGTAAACTTACTTAATCTACCCTTTTAAATACTTTGACATGGGCGCCAATGACCTTGGCAGTTGAAGCGCCCTTGAAACACTAAGTAATCAATCAATCAACAAGTTCATATAGCTTTCTTCATAATCCTTCTTTTAGGAGTGAGGTGAGCGTTACCTTGTTCTGGATCTGCTTCGCTTCTTAATGGGTCAATTCATTTTAAGTGGTCCAGCACTGGTCACTTGACCATCTCGCAAAAAATTGATATTTCGTACATACATTTCCTTATGTTTTGGCTGTTCAAAAACATTATTGATTTAATTTTATTGTATCTTGTTTACAAATGACGGCCATTTTTATTTTACGCCGTGCGCCATTTTTCGCGTTTGTAGATATTTACTCTTTTCTAAATTATTCAGCTCTGGGTTGTTCTAGCATTCTAGAATAAAAGGCACTCGATTCAGTATACTCTATTTCTATATTATTCGGTTCACCTTTTAATGCCAGAATGATCATATTGTCAATTACAAACGTAGATGTCAAGATATAAGTTTGTTTTAAAGTAAATTAATATTCAAAATATATTAGGCAATTTTTATGTTTATTAATAATAAAGTAAAATTAAATATTTTAAATTAAAATACATTTTAGTTAAAAATAGCTTCAAAATAATATGATTACTACTTGTCACAACGTATCCTCACTGTGGAAATGAAGCCTCTTTTTACGAAAGTTTACAACTAAAAAAAAATACTTAGAGTGAAATCTAAAAATTGAAATTTTTATTGAAGTTTGGTATCATAGAGATCTAGTATGTGTGCAAGTTTCATATTTTTATCTGGTCCCCCAACAGAGATACTACAGTTGAAACTTTGGAAAGAATCCAAAATTCCAATATTTAGGAGGATGTAATTTTCAAGGGGTGCATTACATACCAATGATATTTTACGGAAAGTAACTACACTGTTATGTGTCAAAGCACAAAAAAATTGTCTTAGCTTCTATTCCTTCTTTGAGAAATTACTCTCCGATAATCGAACTTGGTTCATTCGCGTTCCGTTAATTTGGTTGCCAATATTTCTCAAGTAAAAACACAATGTTGGCAAATAATAATTCGATTTCTAGGCCAGTGTATACTGAATCCAGTGCCTTTTATTCTAGAATGCTAGAACAACCCAGAGCTGAATAATTTAGAAAAGAGTAAATGTCTACAAACGTGAAAAATGGCGCACGGCGTAAAACACAAATGGCCGCCATTTGTAAACCAGATACAATAAAACTAAATCAAAGATGTTTTTGACTTGTTTACAAAATATGATTTTTTTTTCGAGATGGTTGAGGGACCAATTTATTAAATCCTGGACCACTTAAAATGGATTACACCTATTTGATTGTTCTTTCTTGACTAGAAGAAATGAATATATTATACGATGAATAATAATCGAAAGTATTGTAGCACTTGAACTAATACAAAATATTAACATAAAATTGTCAGAAGTTTGCATTGTCTCTAACCACCAAGTTTATTATTCCGCTTATTATTTTCTATTCATGTCCGGGGTAACACGTCATAATATTGCTCATCATGGACGGGACTCCACGACGCCCGAGTCCCGACGTCCCGAGCTAGAAAAAGGGCCCTCTTGTGTGATACGCCGAGGTGAGAATTCGAGTAAGATAGCGAGGTAGTTGTTGGAGAGAAGCCGTTGTAGTTTTTGAGGCGGTAGGAAGTGGGAGAAGTGATATAATAACGAGGCTACGTGATTTAAGTAGAACACTGTATGAGACGGTTGTAAGAACTGTGAAAATTTAGGACGAAGCAGAATAGTGGCCGCGGCTGCGGAACTGTGCGAGTTTTATAAAGCATTAGTGAAACGACACGCCAACTAGCACACGCAGAGAGACTGGGCAATAGGCGTACTCGTGTTGCAAGATAGGCAGGCGAAATTAAGACGAGACGTGGATCTGGTGGCGGGCGTTAAGAAGACTGGTCTCTGGATCTGGTGGCAGGCGCAAAGAAGACCGAGTGACCTTTGGAGCAGCATCGAAGCGGGCTACGTGGCACGAACACATAAAACTGAAGTGGGAGACAGGAACTAGAAAGGTAGTGTTAGCACCAGAAACCAGAATACTAAATTTTTGCATGTTTGCCTTAAAACTGAGTAACGGCGAAGTGTTTGATATAACCTCGTACGCCGGTGGTACATTTCATTCCGAAGCTGTAGTAAAGATAGTTAATTTGTGTTCCTCATTTTGTGTATGTAATTATTGACGAGGAAAATTTTGTATGTGAAAAGCAGTAAGACCTGTGATAATGTGTACTGGTAAATCAATCCAGGAAGTGTAGGAAAAGTTAAATTTCATTAATTAATATTGGTCAAACAAGAACTCCGTGCACGGGTGTTATAAGGCAAATGATCGCTAGCTAGGTGAAGAGTGAAATCATTAAGCAAACATTTTTTTTTGCATTTTTTCTAAGAGATTTCTACCACTAGTGGATTTGCATGCGTCCTAGCGCGCAGTTAACAATTTGGTATATTTTTTGTTCTCCTCTTTTCTCTGACAGTGTAAAGGGTTTAATTTGTGCAATACTTTCTAAGTATATATTACTGTTTTTACCTAATGTGACAACATAAAAAAATTCAATTGACACAAAAATTAAAAGAAAAATCATTCACCCGGAAAAACTTTCAAAAATTTCCTTCATACCGAATGCGCATTCTGAACTATTGCCTTATCGACTCTTGATCTATACAAGTTTAACATTACTTGGTCTTCTACATGAATGCGTCTTCATACGTTTTTAAGTTATATACTCGTAATAATAATTAAAATTTCTTGCAACCTCTAACACGGATCTCGCGTTCACGCCCCGAGCAAAACTTCATCTCCCTCTCTGACTTTAAAGAAAGATTAATTAAATATCGATAGTCAGTATTGATTACTGTATGTACTCTAACATTAGTCAACTCTAAATGTAAGACGACCCCCTAATTTTGATGAGCCCTCTTGAGAATTTTTAATTTTTTTTCTATTTCGTACTATTTCGTAAAAATAATATTGCAAATTGTGTAGTTGACTAAAAATTGTCGTGTGGATGAGAATGTTATAACTTATGCCAGAGCTAACACTTTTATTTTTCCTTAAAATCATAATCTTCATGTTGTCACTACTCTCTTCATCTTCGCGCGAACATAGTTTCTTTTTGGTCCTCCTATTCTGCGACGTCCTCTGGCTGAGTAAGAACATTTCCTTCTGTGTCACCAGATTTTGTTCATGTCCCGCTCTTTTTCGTGTGTTCGGATTCTTGAACATTTTTCACATTCTTTAACAGGATAAATGTAAATAATACACTCGAAATTTGCGCTGCTTTAATGCTCGTGTAATCGAGTTGTGAACTGCGAACTCGTACATTTCTGATCCTCCGTTTCGCGGGCAATGTTGGAGATAACGGCTGTTTCCAAGTTTAGGAGGATTTTGCTTGGAAAATAAGTGTTTAATCCACACACTTTTCTGTGACTGGATTTAAAATGAGTACGTACTTCTATAAATGTGAATTTTTCCATTTCCATCTCTTGCAAAACGCAGATTCGCTCTTGCCGGGCTCCGTCGAAGTGAAAATCCGCGCGGCCTCGTTGATCTCGCACATCATACATTTACTTTTTCAAAAGGAGCGAATCCTCCTCCCTGTCGGTAGGGCGTGGATGGTGAAAAAACTAACAGTCACCAACCACTGGATTAGATTCGTCGTCAAATCTAAGCCTGTCCGACCTCTCAGATAGAATTACCTCGATTTTGGGAGGAGGTAGGTGACCTTGAGTAATAATCCCTAATTACTCTTTGTCGTGACTTAATTGGATGAAACATTCACATGAAGAAAGTTCACTGCTGACTTCCTTCCTGAGGGATAGGGTCCTGACATATGCACTGGGATTTCAATAAAAACATCATAGTCGTATGTTTTAAAACAATAACCTTATAAATATATTCTATTTAAAAGAATTATTACACTGTACACTCGAATTTGTCTGAGAGTACCTTTGCTATAATCAGATTAGAAACAAAACTGGTGAACAAAATGTCACGAAAACCTTTGCTGAATTATAATTTAAAACTCTTTGACTGTTTTCGTTGAATACTAGCACAAATTAGCACAAATTCACAGAAAAAGAAAAAAAAGTCCAGTGATAACGTCTTTACATACGAATACCATTACACAATTTTGCTGGAAAGTTTGCTAAAAGAGTACATACACATACTATTACACTATACAAAGAAAACCTATTACAATCTGAAATATTCCAACGTTTTACACGAAACAAAACAGTTTGATTTGTTCAAAACAAAATAATTTGTAACTTCTCCAGTTACACGATATTAGTTTAGCTTATGATCAACTGAAATTAGATTTGTTTGATTCACTGAGATCTCTCAGTATACAAAAAAAATTGAAATTTATAATCAAGTACTTTTGTTATTACCATACTGATAACTCGTTACTCAAGTGCATATCTTATTTCCAGAACAAAAATTTCCCTCCGTTATTTCACATGCAACATTATATGAACAATCACTTAACATGAAACACTGTTACAAATCAAACACAGAAAAATTATATCTTAAATTTACAATAGTCCTTTTCATGTATCTGAATTCATTAACGAATCTATAACTCTAACTGACATTCGAACACAGAATTTAAATTTTCTTTACGGAAATTGTATATGATTACAGGCACTAACCTCATGAACTAGCATAGTCAGTAAAAAGTTCTGCAATCTGGCTAGCAACTCAATTTATAATCTGGATTGAATCAGATAAACTCACAGGAACTCGAGCGGCGTGCGACAGCTCGACGTTTCCTCGAGGTCATCCGAAGTTTGAAGCGGCTGCGAAGAATTTCCTACGTGCCCTCCAATTACGTCCAATATAAAATCGGGGTGTTTGCGACTGCTTTTCCACTCCCCTTTCCTTTCTTCAGTAGACGTTGCTATGCACGCCGATTGAAGCGTGGTCAACTCGGGTTTCAGTAAATCCAAGCGATAGTTTTCAAAGCTTATTCTAAAAGCTTCAGTAGTCGGTATTTCCCAGAGTGGCGAGATCCGTTGCTTCACCATTTCTCTGCGGGTACCGTTCCAGTCGCTCTTCATTCACGAAAGAAAATGTCCGAATCTCCTTGAATAGGTTAAAATTCAGTAATTCTTGCCTGCTAAATTCCCATTGGTCCTTCGGCCGTTTCTATGACTCAATATTTCGTCATTGCGCTTGCGAATTTGTTACGAGCGCTACTCGTAGCTGTCTCGTGAACTACTTGAGAATCGGCGTGTTGGAAAGAATTTTCTTCCATCATCGGGCGTAATCTGTCGGATTACCTGATAACTTCCTGGTCTAATAGATACCGATAGATGTATTAAACGAAAATAAATTTAGGGGGAGGGGAAAAATTTAAAAAACATTTGAGAGCAGCTAAGCTAAGCTGAGCTGAGTTGAGTTGAGCTGAGTTGAGTTGAGTTGAGCTGAGCTGAGCTGAGCTGAGCTGAGCTGAGCTGAGCTGAGCTGAGCTGAGCTGAGCTGAGCTGAGCTGAGCTGAGCTGAGCTGAGCTGAGCTGAGCTGAGCTGAGCTGAGCTGAGCTGAGCTGAGCTGAGCTGAGCTGAGCTGAGCTGAGCTGAGCTGAGCTGAGCTGAGCTGAGCTGAGCTGAGCGACGCGGGAGAGCCGATAGTGCGTGGGAGGCGGTCGCCGTATTCAGTAAATACGCAATAATATATAAATGATCTTGGCTGTCCGGGTGATGCCGCGTTGAAGGTTGTGTTGCCAACGTTTCGATCCTTTTTTCGTGATCTTCCTCATGGCTGGTCTGCTCGGTCCAGCGTCCTCGGGTCAGGGCTCGCGGACCAGCCGTGAGGAAGACCACGAATAGATGGTCGAAACGTTGGCAACACAACCTTCGACACGGCATCACCCGGACAGCCAAGATCATTTATATATATAATTGCGTATTTACTCGAAAATAAAAGCATTTGGAATGTAAACGAGATTACGTTTACGGTATTGGAATTATTTTATTAAACAAAAAGTTCCAAACACATTCTGTTAGAAATAATCCCACTAATATGTTACGCTACAATGCAATATACATAAACATGTTTTAATCTTACTGGAAGACAATTTGTACTCGCGATATAACTGTCGTGACCATGTAACGGATCAAACTGAATGCAATACCGCCGCTTCGCTCTTGTCGAAGTAAACAACTTACGAATCATTTTATGTGACAAATAATCCATGCATACTGCAACTGCCATCAGCAAATATTACATTTTTTACAGGAGATGTTTAGGAAACGTAATAAAAATGATATTTCATCTGGTCTTGAATATGTAATAAAATGAAAGAAAAACTTGAACAGAAAGTTCTTGAATTCATATTTTTTGATGCCTCTTATTGCACTGTATGAAAATTAATTTTAGAGATAATTTTTAGTGTTGCAACTCATTCATTTTGTCCAAGGTTCAAGTTTGTGAGAAGCTGCACCACTAGCTCGATAACCAACCACTGCTTGATTCTTTACAATTTAATTTTCAATTTCAAAATATTAAAATTGTTATTCAAAAGTAATTTCCAATCACATGAATGAGAACAAAAAATCAATTCTATAACCATAAATAATATTTTATGACAAGATTTGTTAGATTTCTTTGCCAAAAACATAATTATAGAAGTTGAGGAACATGATCTGTGCTGTCCGGGTGACGTCTTGTCGAAGGCTGTCACCCGGACAGCCCAGATTATGACTCTGACCGCGGAAGCCTACAATATCAAGTTGGGGAACAGTTCCGAGGATTCCGCAGCAACAAAATTTAATTTAAAAGCAGTTATATTTACTACAAAAATTACACTTCAATACTTAAATTATAACTATATTTCTATATCATCATAGGGGATAATTGCATTGGAGAACATATGGCAAAAGCGAAATATCAACTTTATAAAAAAAGTTAGTATAATATTATTGACAACATTTTGCACACTGACTCACACATTTCAAAACTTCTGAACCACAAGATACAAACTTTACTACGAGTTTTGAAATTGTAAAATATTTTTTGTTTTTTCTGTAGACATTTTAGTGTATTGCACTATGCACCATCGTCGCAATGATATTATTTCTTTGAGTCAATTGGAAAATATAAATAATATTCAAGTTTTAAAAAAAGAATGGTTGAATTATGACTTTTATCTGATTTCTTTCCATTCATTATAGGTTAACTGATTGAATGGCCTTAAATTTAGATTTTTTTGTTCAAAATTTCAAAAAATGCTTTGAATAACCAGAAACATAGGAGGTCTTAATATGGTTTCATCATCACACCTCAAAAAAAGAGTATGTTGTTAAATTTCTAATAAACATTTCAAAACTGTTCTTCAAGCCAGAACATTGGTTTCAAAACATACTAAATATCAACTTGACATACATTACAAGAGCATATGAACGAACTTTCCCCACAAAAATCCACTTAGTGCAAACATAAGATTTCTCCCAAATGTCTGGAATGATCAGCTGATTTTTCTTCTTTTCGTAAAGTTTCTGTCCATTAAAGAGCAACCTGTAAAACACTTCATTTTCTACAGAATCTTATTACTACCTTTAAAGATCATAAACATATGTGCCACAGAGATGCTATCGTTGGTTTTGTATGATTCTCAAAACAATGAGAAAGAAGTCAACATAGTGTAATTTTTCACTTTGTAAAATGTCTTTGTCAAATATGAGAGGTTGATTTATGAGGATCTTCTTTTGCTTTTTCTGCAAAATGGGGTTTATTTTCAGTCGCAAAAGGCGTTGGCTTGCAGTAACTTCGCAAATGCTATTCTCAGCAAACATCTGATTACTTTTCGTTATGTTAGGAAAAGCAGGCACTCTTATCTTGCAAAGTAACATTCTTTAAGTTACTCTGAAGTTACAAAATCGAATAACTGCAACGATAATACAATACAATAAGATCGAAAAACACTCATACTACTAAACGTAATAGTGATGTATTATCTTAAAATAGAGAAAACGCACTGAAACGCTAAGCAGTTTGAAATAATTTTGTTCTTATAACTCCAAGATAAACTGTACACTCTTTCCTTTAGCTACAGCTTTTGAAACAAACAATGAAAAAAATAATTTTGTATGAAAAACGTAAGTCACAAGAATTATGTACAAAATAGTAGCATGTCACACAGAGCGAAGTAAAGGTATTTAACCCTAGTTACCAACTCTAGCGGAAAAATAAACCTAATGTTGACAATATTACAATAAATGTCTCCATATTTTTCAACGCTTTCTACGTGTTTTTTGTTTGTGCAGTCAGGAAATAAATCAATTTTGGAAGGGACCTAAGTCCTATCACGCACGACACCCATAACGGGAGTGTGGTGTCCAACAGCCAATGAGAACAAGCGAAGACCACGTGCATTTGTGTACGTGCTGAGGAAAGAGCGAACGGACCTTAGACCAGACTAAACAGATTAGAAAACTAACTACTGCGAGAAAGTGTGCCATTCTATAGGACCACTAGTTCATTTATTTATATACCATACGCTGGTACATACGAGGATAAACTTTAATGAAAATATTTGGTGCGGGTTTTGAGAAAATAATATTTTTAAAAAAAACGAATACATTGCAGATACCCCGTCGAGGTGGGTTGGTCCACGTCCTGACGGGGGGATGCAGAGAGGGCTCTCAAGTATTCTTTTCTTTCACCAGACATTTTTTCTTCTCCCCATATATCATTCTTGTTCCTTTATTACATCCTTTCTCTTTTCTTCTCCCTCTTCTATTTCACTGGCCCCCTCTGTATGCTGAACGCCCACCCATGTGTTTGCCGTGCATGGCGACCCGTGTCGGAGGGAATGTGTGTCCTGGCGGTTGAGGAGTCTGTTTCCCCACTACTTACCTTGTGCTACATTCTGCTTTGCACTTAGGGATACGTTGACTACGTATTTTGGGGGACATTCCTTGTAGGCTTCAACACGCTTGCTTTGGCCTGGGACTCTTCCAGACGGGCGGTCGGAAGCTAACCCACTCCCGATCAATCGGCTTGGACTACGTCTTGTACTGAACTCCAGGGTGAGCTGGGGGATACACGGTGGTGCAGCGCTATTCCCCCACTATATCTCCATGGCAACCCTGGCACTCCGATGGAGTGTCCCCTTGTTGGGCTCCGTGGTGGGTGGGGACCACGGGGATGAACTCAATATCCATCTTTATGGATTCTCAACCTTCTCCCCCGCCCTCTTCCGCAAGGAAGAGGCGATGTCCAGAGAGAACTATTGCTTTAAATAGTTTCTTTTTAAAAGAGGAAGACCGACCGAAGAAGCCTAGATTCCTCATGGCATGCGCCGAGGAAGGAAAAACATTCAAATCTGTCAGTGCTGTTCGTGTGGCGCGCGCCATAGAGGAAACCTTTGGAAAGCTGCAAGCTGTAGCGCGACAAAGGAATGGTACCATTCTATTTGAAGCACGTACAGATGACCAGGTTGTGAAAATTATGAACACTAAGCAGATTGCCGGCCTCCAGGTGGATGTGACCACACACCCTACACTAAACCTCTGTAAATGAGTGGTCAACCACGAAGACTTTTCAACGGAGAGTGAGGAAGAACTAGTTTCGTTTTTTAAAGACCAAGGCGTGACTGATGTGTATAGAATCAAGAGGGAGCATGGGCGCGAAATCCCCACTTCCACTCTTATCTTGACCTTTAATCTTCCTACTCTCCCTGAGATTTCGTGCGGTTTTTATAACCTCCACGTCCGACAGTACGTCCCTAACCCTTTGAGGTGCTTCAAAAGCCAGAGGTTTGGCCACACACAACAGCGGTGCATGGCAGACACCCCCGTGTGTGGTAAGTGTGGGAGATCTACACACGAACCTGAACCCTGCGCCATTGCACCGCATTGTGTTAACTGCGAAGGTGACCATCCGGTCAATTACAAAAAATGTCCAACCTTTTTGAGAGAGAGGGCAATCCAGAAGATCCGAGCTGCTGAGAAGGTATCATTTCCCGAGGCCAAACGTCGGTATCTATCAAGGAACCCCGTTGATCTGTCTCGCTCCTTCTCCGCCGCTGTGAAGGTTAGGACTGCGGGGGTAGCAGCGGGTTGTCAAACGGAACGAGCTATCCCCCAAGTTGTGAGTTTCGGTTGGCAGGTGTCTCCAGTGGACCTCCCTGTGGATAATTCACCCCTGCAGGGTGAGAGAGTGATTATCCCGACAAAATACAAGAAAATTGAAAAAAGAGCTCAGCCTTCGCAGAAGACCAAACCTCCTCGTAATGTTTCAATGGAAGTTGATAGACGAACACCTACTTCAGACCCGGTCAATAGAAAACAAAAGGCAACAACACCTAACGAAACTCGCACTGAGCGAGCACCCAGCCCCTCTGGCAATGTCAAGGAGGTTTCGTCCTCGGATGAAACTCCCGTTGTGGCGGAATCCCGGTCATCCGGCTCCCAACGCCGGAGGAAAAAAGAAACCTAATTATTCTCCATGGCTCTTATGTCATGGAACGTAAATGGTTACTTCTCGCGGCGGGACGATCTCAAGCTGTTGTTGTCCCGTCACAATAGTATAGTAATCTGTCTCCAAGAGACTCATCTTACTCCGAACCGTCCCTTGTCTCTTCGTGGTTTTTCCCCTTTCAGGTTCGATGTGGATGATGGCCTCCGCGCTCATGGCGGTGTCGCTTCATTGGTTCATGACTCGCTGCTGTCTTCAGAGGTACCTCTTCAGACCGACTTCCAAGCAGTGTGTGTGCAGGTGCACCTTCCATCCCTCACACTCACTGTTTGCAATATCTACATCCCTCCAGGACTGAGTGTATCTGCTCATGAACCTTTGATCAACCAACTGCCCTCTCCGTTTGTGATAGTCGGGGATGTAAATGCCGACAGTCCTCTCTGGGGCTCTTCCCGCACTTGTCCAAGAGGTAGTGTATTAGAATCGGTTATAGACTCAGCGAACCTAGTTATTCTGAATTCCGGTGAACCAACTCACTTCGCCGTCGCCACAAACTCAAGCACGTCACAAACTCAAGCACGCCACAAACTCAAGCAATCTAGCACTCTGCAGCCCTTCTCTTGCAGCCGTTCTGCAATGGTCCATCCTAGATGACCTGTACGGAAGCGACCATTACCCGATTATCGTCCACATTGATGGGCTAGCACGTGGGTTGGCGCGCCCCCCTCAATGGTGTGCCGGACGTGCTGACTGGCTGACATTCCAAGCTAACGTCAGTGTATCGGAGGAGGAGTTTGTCAGTGTAGAAGAAATGGCAGCACATTTTAACAAAGCTGTATTACGAGTTGCGGACATTGCAATCTCCAAGTCAACTGGTAAATCGCGACACCCTTTCGTCCCGTGGTGGAACTGGGATTGCTCAAGGGCTGTTAGTGCTCGTAAGAAAGCTTTGGTGCGATTAAAACACTATCCAACCGCGGATAACTTAATCGAGTACAAAAGGTGCAGAGCAAAGGCGAGGAGAACCATTTTAAAAAGTAAAAATGCATCATGGAGGTCATACGTCTCCTCTTTGAATTGCCAAACGCCACCACGTCTGGTATGGAGGAAGGTGCGTCAAATCAAAGGATATCCTTCCTCAAACTCTGTGCCAGGTCTTCTAACAAATGGTCAGTTTATCACAGCTCGAGTCGCCATTGCAGAGGTACTTGCCACTCATTATGAAAAAATGTCGAGTTCGGCATACTATACTCCGAACCTCATTCTTTTCAAAGAAAGAATGGAAAACCGCGCTTTGGATTTTTGTAGCAGAGCACATGAGGATTATAATACTCATTTCGCCATGTTTGAAATGAGTTCTGCTCTAATGCTAGCGAAAAGAACCACACCAGGGCCAGACCAAATTCACAACTTAAAGCCGCAACATCTTCCCGAAATGGCCATGCAATTTCTTCTCCGACTCTTTAACCGTATTTGGGAAGAGCACACCATCCCTACCTTTTGGCGAGAAGCCATCATCGTCCCAGTTCCCAAAGAAGGCAAAGATCGATCACTGCCATCAAGTTAGCGACCTATCTCTCTCACAAGCTGCGTATGCAAAGTTCTGGAACGCAGGGTGAAACAGCTTCTGGTCTGGACCTTGGAGTACAAAAATCTGTTGACGCCAATCCAAAGCGGGTTTAGAAGAAACCGTTCAACCTTGGACCACCTCGCTTCGTTGGCAACAGCTGTCTCTACATCGTTCGTCTTGAGGCAACATCTTGTGGCCATATTATTCGACATAGAAAAGGCCTACGACACCACCTGGAGGCATGGCATTCTGCAAACCCTGCACTAATGGGGATTAAGGGGGAAGCTTCCTCTATTCCTTCAAAGCTTCCTTTCAAACAGATCCTTCCGTGTTCGTGTGGGTGATAGGCTTTCTCGTAGTCACCCCCTTGAAAATGGTATCCCCCAAGGATCAGTCCTGAGTGTCACTCTGTTTGCCATCGCCATCAACGGTATAGCGTCGACCGTGCGAGAACCTGTAAAGGCGTCGTTGTTTGTGGACGACTTTGCCATCTTCAGTTCTTCCAGCAGCATCAGTGTGATACAGAGGCAACTCCAAATGGTGCTCAACAAGCTCCACGAATGGAGCACATCAACGGGCTTTAATTTCTCTGCTACTAAATGTACCTGTTTGCATTTTTGTAGGATTTTCCATCTGCATAGCAACCCAGTTCTGTACTTGGGAGGAAATCAGCTTCCATTCGCTGAATCTGCTAAGTTCCTGGGGCTTACATTTGACAAGTCCCTAACGTGGCGTGCTCATATCCATGGATTACAAACCAGATGTGTCTCTCCCCTTAATCTTCTTCGAATGCTGAATGGTACATCATGGGGTGCCGACCGCACTACCCTACTGCGGTTATATAGATCACTCATCCGCTCAGTTTTGGATTACGGTAGTGAAGTGTATGGCTCGGCAGCTCCCTCCACTCTGCGACCTATCAATAGTATGTTCTCTTACACTGTGTTAAGATAAGAGAGAACCGTCGAAGGCATGACCTTGCTAGCTCCTTAGCGGAGATTCTTGGAAAGCACGAATCTTCTCTCTGAAAGCTTTTTGGCTTTTTGCGGGAGACTGGCTTGTACAGCCTTATCTGAGGAAAGATGGTAATGCCAATTATTGGCTTTTAACCCTGGATTTAAAAAAAACGCGTTTTCTGCCAAACCCTTTTATTAGGATACGTCCTTTTTCAGTTTTACTTTGCTTTCTATTTAAAGATTTTAATTTTTTGTTAGCTTGGCACTGCAATATTGTGCATTGGTCTTAAAATAAAATGACCTTAGCCGTTGAAGCGTCTTTAAACTCAATCAATCAAACAATATTGCAGTCGTAAAAGGAAGCCAGATAGCTAATTCCTGTAAAGAAATGTAAAAACCTATTTATTTCATTTTTCTATTATCGATAATATTTGTTCTTTTAGTGTGTGTTTTCAATTTATTGTGTAATCGTTTTTAAATTGTTCAAAACCAATAATTAGTAAAAGAGTTATTATTATTTGTACGTTCATTGCATAACGACATTTTCTTTCTTTGCTGGCTAAATTGTATAAAGTAATAATCTACGTGAAAGTTAAACAACGTCTTGTACATATTTCATTCACTATTCAAGTGACAATTTCTTTGAAAGTGTATGTAAAAGGTATTTTGGTATGTAATTCTTTTTCAGTATTTTGTGTTTCCATGTATTATTGTCTTGTGTACAATTATTTTTTTGTGAAGTTATTTTTTTTTTTTTTTTTTTTTTTTTTTTTTTTTTTTTTTTTTTTTTTTTTGAAGTGAAGGGTAATATGATTTTATGTAAAGTGTTTATGCAAGTGTTAAAACGCAACTGCAGTTGTTTGGTAATCACGTGATTGCTAAAGGTAGAGCAAGTGATAGAATTTGTCAATGCAATGTGTAAATGCTAGATTAGAATTGTATTGAAGTGTTTAACAGAATATTATCTAGAACTCTGTTCGTAGTTAAAAGATTTACTTGCCTAGGTTTCTTTTATTACAAAAGCAGGTTAAAAGACGAACGTACTCCTGTAGGGCAGTTAGGACATTTAAAACCATTCCTAATTTTTGGTGTGATATTGTCATAACAAGTCACAGGTCAGGTAATACTACTAGGTTACTTGAGTGACCCGCTGTAGGCTTTTTAGAGAATAGTGAAAAGGTGGAGCGGTCACAATAATTTGATTGTGAAAAATAGGGGAAGTATAACTTACTTTTACAAAGCATCATTACTAGAACCTAATATTATTATTCAAAATTATTCACCAAGTAACTGATAACCCACAAGATTTGTGTTACTGATGAAGAAAAGGAATAGGGAATATAAAAAGAGAATTTCTGTTTGTTGCTGAAGAGATTTTATTTCACTGGGAAATACTTTTTTTATCATACTGTGATGTAAAAGACGATGTTGACAAGGCTCTATAGCATTCTTCGATTGTTATCTTGTCAAACTTCGTTTATCTCGTCCTAACACTTATTTGTTTTCATAAACAAATACGGGCGTTTCTTTTTGTTTGAAAAACACTCTAAATCTTTAACAGCAAAAATAATCATACCTTTCGGAATCGTTTATATTGTTTAATAGGGTAACCAAAGACGACGTGCAATTCGCGAATTGTACGTCGAAATCGGAGGTACAATCCAGGGATTGAAATCGGGATGCTGCCGAGACGTGTAACCCGCGAATCGCAACCGATCTGGCTTCGTGAATAAGGATTTTTGCTTTGATTCGCTAATTATCAGAACTTGACGCTAATTCTCATATTACACGGTATTGAGAATAGGGACGTATACCTGTATGTACGATCATAACTATCGTCTTTAGAGAATATGATGGAAAGTTACCCGTGAGCGTTAATTATATTTATGAGAAGTCAATACATGATTATGCCTTTGAGTTCAATGAAATTTTATTCTGCAATTAATATTTTGTTCTAGGGAACTCTGGTGATGTTTGAAGGAATAATTGAAGAAGTGAAGTTGCGAATGGAAACGTGGGTACAGCCACAGCATTACATGTCAATTTCAAACTCTGCAGGAATGTTCAAACGATTACAGGTAATTTAATGTTAATGTCTGCTTTCGTGCAATACTGTGTTTCAAGTCTATCACTGCCGGTAATGTTTTTTATAGATATTTTCTCAACCAGTAGGCAGAGAGTAATAGAAGGACCAACCAGGGAAGAAAACCAATTTTGAAACGCCTGCGTTCTTGATTTCTGAGCAGCTGTGCGCATTGAAGCGAAAGGCGACGGTTTTGCGAGCGGGCAACTGCGCCTCTTTCGCATGGCGTTGGTGTCAGGGGCGTTCGGCCTCCAGATGAGGCTGTTGCGTTGCTTTGCGCACCATTTGTGGCCCTTCTTTTCCATCGGTGGAAAAGAGCAAAAGCAGGGACCCGATCAGCACTCCCGTGCACCAAAAAACAAACAAACAAACAAAAACAACTGAAAAATAATTTGTATTAATCTGTTTGTTTTGAAGAACAGATCAGAATCTTTTAACATTAATAATAAGATAACACGCGACAACACATTCCTTCTAATACTAAGGGGACTCGCGGCCGAGTTAATGTTCAGAATATGCCTTGCAGTTTTCACAAATCTTTGTTCTAGCATGATCTTACTTCTGGATGATACTTCACTTCATTTCCTTCTGTGAACTTAAGCCCATTTAATTGCTCGTAATCTGCAGTATTCCCTTGTATCTTTTTGTAACGTCTATCTCAGGACCACCACTACATACACTTACGCACATAGTGGAGACTGTTGTACCTTTTATCACAAGTTACATTTACATTTTTTAAAACCATTTTCAAAAATATTACATGGGAAAGAGCCTCCCTTGATGACACCATTATTCCTACACACTATGTATTTTTGAGAATTTAAATGTTAAACAATTTTAGAAAAAAATATATTTATATTTTATTGTTATGTGATTAGTAGTACAAGATCATAATGTACCATTGATCATACCCTAGTGTAACTTGGATCATAACTTCTTGCACCTATAAGGTAGATGAAATGTATATAAAAACATTTTTAAACAGAAATTTACATTTTATTGTTTCATTACAAAGAGAAATACGAGTAAGATTCAATTAAAGTTATATTAAACCTAATTTGAATTGAATGAAACCTTATTTGAATGTGTAAACATGAACAAAAATTCACAAAATGGAATGAAAAGGTTACATTTTCAATGAAATAATTAGATGTAGGTAATTTCACGTGAAATCGCCTCAAAAAAAGCATGACCCCTTCCGATTGGTCTGAACTTTTTTGACTTGTGCAATGAGAGGTAAAAAATGTTAGAAGCGCCATATTTAGTGCTTATTTTTGACTTTTTCATATATACCCCATATTTTTAAAAAAAATCTGAACATTTTGTACGAACTTCAGAAAAAATTGAAATCTCACTTGAATATCCATTCTAATATTTTCCTAATTTTATATAGTTAAAAACAAGTTGTTTCTGCAGTGAGCTTCATATCTTTTTTTTATATTTAAGGTCACATCAACATCTAGGTCATTAGCGAACACTATTGGAGTTAACGGTTGTGGTAACTCTGAAGATGAAACGAAATGGTGATGATAAGGGGTGAAAGGACGAACACAAATACAACCATGCCCGAGGCGGGACTCGAACCCGCGTCCGATATCTCTACGACACTACTGCCTTAGCGATCTCGGTCACTGGGCCGGCATCATTTACATGTTATTCCAATGTTTTTACTCCCGAATTCAAAAGTGCAGTTTTTCAAACATAAATTCCGAGAATACGTAATCTACGATTTTCAAGTTTGTTGGCACAAAATATAATAAAAACAGTAAGTTTTAATGCAAAAAAGTAGCGTGTGAAACTGGACATTTCGATTACGTTACGGGTGAAAAGTTACGGGTGCTTGAAGTCGAAATTGTTTTTCCCAAATAATCCATTTTGTAAATAGTGTACACACTTTTCTCAAAGTGTAAGAACGTACATTTATGCATCAAAATTCATTGATTATTAGTTTATGTAACAATTATTTTTATTTATAAATTCTGTGAATGTTGGGTCAATTCTCTATTATACACATTTCACACCGAGTCGGTCATTTCTTCCACGACACAGTTTTTGAATAATTTTTTCTGGTTTATTGACACCTCAGAACCAAGGGAAAAATTATTTTTTGTGTAAAAAATTGTTTTTTATTTATTCTAAAAATTAATTAAAAATTACAAAAATAATTTATAAATTTTTATTAATTATAATTTATAATTATAATTATAATTTATAAATTTTTATAAATTTATTAATTTTTTATTTCGCCAATAAAGTTCACTGAGTTTCAATTCCTGTAGTGTTTCTTGTTTTTGCCAATCTAAAAAAATCAAAATATAAAAAAAGTTGCCAAGCGTGTCAAACTGTGTCCACACAAGTTACTTTCACACCTGAGAAACCTGGCGCTCCTGCGGACACGGGACACTTCCCCTGACTTCGCTCTCAATTCCCCTCCAAATCCACAAAGGGGTGTACAAGCGCAAGCAGTTGCGGGTAAGAGAAGCTTGAAATGTCACGGCGAACGGTAGCCCTGAAAAATATATCTGGCGGATGTTTTCAATCAACCGAGATTTTAATTATGTTTATATTATTTTATTATTATATTTATGTTTATACGCCTTATTACTTATTACTTTATTTCATGTTTATTTTATGTTAAACTTGCTGACCCGGCGAACTCTGTTCCGCCTTAACAGCCGGTCCCATCTTTTTCTCGCGTCGCACTCACTGTGAGAAACTGTACTATCCTTGTTGCACTGCGTACGTGCAAAAACGTGCGTTCTCACACAGGAACGCTGTCGAACGGGATAAACAGTATCCTATGTCCGTCTCCTGGCTCTAAGCTTCCTGCTCACCAAATCAGTACAGCCGTTCTTGAGTTATAAATAGTGTAACTAACACGACTATATATAGATATAACGGCGAACGAAAGGCGGCAATCATTATCGCCTTCTGTTATCAGTGCGGCGTTACAACAATGGGTTACAACAGGCAACATGCGAAATCACGCTAAAACGTGCGAAAACGTGCAAAAACGTGCGTTCTCACACAGGAACGCTGTCGAACGGGATAAACAGTATCCTATGTCCGTCTCCTGGCTCTAAGCTTCCTGCTCACCAATTTTCAGCCAAATCGGTACAGCCGTTCTTGAGTTATAAATAGTGTAACTAACACGACTTTCTTTTATATATATACTAGTTGACCCGGCGAACTCTGTTCCGCCTTAACAGCCAGTCCCATCTTTTTCTCGCGTCGCATTCACTGTGAGAAACTGTACTATCCTTGTTGCACTCGCGATAATAAAGCAATTGCAGATTTGTGTTTTTCTCTCAAACAAAGAAGAATAATAAATAAAAAATACGCTCTGATATTAAATAGATAATTAAAAAATCTATTACGTAGCAGAGCGTTTTTTTTTTTTTTTTGGAATTGATTTTTGTTTAGGAGATAAATACAAAGCTGTAATCATAGGAACCGGCTGTTAAAGGCAATAAATAAGCAGATTTTAGAATTTATTAAGTTCAATTGTTTATTAGAAAATACAAATAAAAAAATTAAGTAGATTAATCTTTCATTATTGTTCCTGTATTTTGGTGCATAGGTTGCAGTCTTCAGTTAAGTACCTTGTGATACACATTTTTTGTTTTATTATCAGGCGCAGGTTACAACAGGCAACAATGACCGCTAACATGTGAAATCACGCGAAAACGTGCAAAACGTGCGTTCTCACACAGGAACGCTGTCGAACGGTATAAACAATATCCTATATCCGTCTCCTGGCTCTAAGCTTCCTGCTTACCAATTTTCAGCCAAATCGGTACAGCCGTTCTTGAGTTATAAATAGTGTAACTAACACGACTTTCTTTTATATATATACTAGCTGACCCGGCGAAGTCTGTTCCGCCTTAACAGCCAGTCCCATCTTTTTCTCGCGTCGCACTCACTGTGAGAAACTGTACTATCCTTGTTGCACTCGTGATAATAAAACAATTGCAGATTTGTGTTTTTCTCTCAAACAAAGAAGAATTTAAAAAAAGAACGCTCTGATATTATATAGATAAATAAAAATCTATTAGGTAGCAGAGCGTTTTTTTGGAATTGATTTTTGTTTAAGAGAGAAATACAAAGTTGTAATCATAGGGACCGGCTGTCAAAGGCAATAAATAAGCAGATTTTGGAATGTATTAAGTTAAATTGTTTATTAGAAAATACAAATAAAAAAATTAAGTAGATTAATCATTTATTATTGTTCCTGTATTTTGGTGCATAGGTTGCACTCTTCAGTTAAGTACTTTCACGCGAAAACATGCGAAATCACGCGAAAACGTGCGAAAACGTGCGTTCTCACACAGGAACGCTGTCGAACGGTATAAACAGTATCCTATGTCCATCTCCTGGCTCTAAGCTTCCTGCTCACCAATTTTCAGCCAAATCGGTACAGCCGTTCTTGAGTTATAAATAGTGTAACTAACACGACTTTCTTTTATATATATACTAGCTGACCCGGCGAACTCTGTTCCGCCTTAGCAGCCGGTCCCATCTTTTTCTCGCGTCGCACTCACTGTGAGAAACTGTACTATCCTTGTTGCGCTCGTGATAATAAAGCAATTGCAGATTTGTGTTTTTCTCTCAAACAAAGAAGAATTTAAAAAAAATAACGCTCTGATATTAAATAGATAATTAAAAATCTATTACGTAGCAGAGCGTTTTTTTTAAATTGTTTTTTGTTTAAGAGAGAAATACAAAGCTGTAATCATAGGGACCGGCTGTTAAACGCAATAAATAAGCAGATTTTGGAATGTATTAAGTTAAATTGTTTATTATAAAATGCAAATAAAAATATTAAGTAGATTAATCATTCATTATTGTTCCTGTATTTTGGTGCATAGGTTGCACTCTTCAGTTAAGTACCTTCACGCGAAAACATGCGAGATCACGCGAAAACGTGCGTTCTCACACAGGAACGCTGTCGAACGGGATAAACAGTATCCTATGTCCGTCTCCTGGCTCTAAGCTTCCTGCTCACCAATTTTCAGCCAAATCGGTACAGCCGTTCTTGAGTTATAAATAGTGTAACTAACACGACTTTCTTTTATATATATATATATATATATATATATATATATATATATATATATATATATATATTTCTGCCTTGTATAATCATTTTGCCAAGGGAAGGAATATGTTTGAAAGGCAAATTCTTTACCTGTTTTCGTTTTATGTTGTTTTATGAATGATTCTGATATTTGTAGTGTGTAGCGATAATCTCAAATAAATGAACTAGTCACCTTGTAGCTGTCTCCTCTAGTAATTCGTAGGGGAATCAGAAAGAAAGTTACTTGCTCGCTGTGAGAACTCGCTGTGTGTCGTGACTGTGGTCAATGCGGACACAACTGATAGGATGGTTGATGTGATATCCCGTCGTGTTGTGTTTGCAGAGTGGGCTAGGTCAATTGAATGTTCACTCCAAATTGGAGGTGCGGGCAATGCTCGGATTTCTATTGGCTAAACAGCTCAATTGCATAGACATTCATCGTGAAA
Organism: Teleogryllus occipitalis; assembly: GCA_011170035.1. Lineage (NCBI taxonomy): Eukaryota > Metazoa > Arthropoda > Insecta > Orthoptera > Gryllidae > Teleogryllus > Teleogryllus occipitalis. The sequence goes on from BLKR01001796.1 coordinate 145,825, forward strand.
TCTCTGCTGTACAGCGTGCGCGTGCAATTTCTCGCCCAGGTATTGTAAAGCGGTGTAAGCAATTTGACGCCGGACGCACGAACCTCACGGACGAATGTCGCGAAGGAAGTGGCAAAATCCTGCATACAGTCGTATCGAAAATTGAAAGAATCGAAAAATTGGTTCACCGTTACGAGAAATGGTTACAGACTCTTGGGAACTATGTGGAAAAGTGCACTTACATAGTATGTTGTCACAGCCGTCTTGCCTATGTGTAGGTGGTTTCATAAACGACCATAACTTGGAAGTGTAACTTACATTTTGCTTAGCCCTCGTACATCTTCTTAGATTTATTTTTCACTCTTACAGGAGGGCAACTCTTTTAATAGACAAGTATCTTTGTTCGTAACCGGAACGTAGGAAATTAACGCCATAATGGAAATCAGGTAAACGCGACTACGAAGTCAAAATCCTTTCGACCCAAAATATTTAATTTTGCTCACAATTGATAAGTTCAAATATTAAGATACATTTTATTTATAAAATTATAAATGAAAATTAATATCCCTAAATTTTCAGCTATATTTGACAACAGACTTCACCAAAAGATTGTCTTTGGCCAGGAATGAAGTGATACACAACCACCCACAGAAACTTTTACATCCCTTTAAAATCTCGTGGCAGTTTGTCTGCACGCAGTCCCCAGGACCTCTAGTAAGCTATTCGTAGTTACCTTGTCCGCGATCCTCACGTGCCTGTTTAAGCCGTCCAGCCTTTCGGGCGAATTGTGCGAATTCTGATGCGGTTTTGTTGACGTTATTTTTTTTTCCTAGGGCTTGTATCCAGCCGACAGCCGGTTGCCCTTTTCGTCCCGAAGGGACGCATATTCGACCATACACTAGACAAACACTTGCGGGCTCCTCTGATCTGGGGTCAGCAGAACGCGAGACCCTCCGCGACAACACACACACACAAAGTCAAGGGACAAACAGCCATGCCCAAGGCGGGACTCGAACCCGCGACCCTTCGGACCGAAGCGCTGAGTCGGACCTCGCTCTTAGCCTCCTCGGCCATCCAGGTCGGCTGTTGACGTTATTACATGAAGAAATAAAGGAAGTCATCTCCATCAACTTAATATATTTATTTAGAGAGCCGAATTCCGACGGCTCTGCTGTCATCATTAGTCAACAAATCCAAACAAAATAAAATATAAATAAAATACCAAGTAAATATAAAATAAGATAAACAAGGGGATTAATATAAATAATAGTTACATTTAAAATTAATATCATTAGAAAATTAAATTACAAAATATGAAATGCTAGGGGGATATTAATATAGAGACCAGTAGCAAATGACAGTACAAAATATAAAATGCAAAGGGGGATTATTATAATTAATATATACATTTAAAATTATAATTATTACAGACCAATAGCAAATAAATTGCAAAAAATGAAATGCAACGGGGGGATTAATGTTGATAATCGGTACGTTTAACATAATAGTTACAGAACAGTAGCAATTCAAATTACAAAATATGAAATAAAAATAAAAGAAATACACATTATGAAATTGCAAAAGATACAGAAAAGGGTAGAATAGCAATAATAATGAAAACCAATAGCAAATGATTTTACAAAAAGTGGAAAAGAATAAGGTGAGCTGCTTTGCATACTTCGCTGCGTTCGGCAAAAATCGAGAGACTGTGCCCAGAGGGAACATGACATGGTTTTTTTATAGTTTTCTGGAGCTCCGGCGAGGGGTCGGAGGTGGTCTGTTTTGTGTCTTGGAAATGTCTCAGGAGGCGGGGAGGATCAGTTTGTGAGGGCGGGGTGCAATCTATTTCGGACTATGGCAGCATTGAAACGGGTTAGCGCCACCTTCATCGTTACATCTAAATACTGCCCATCACTCCGGAATCCACATCATCACAGGTGCCTATCGTACGAGTCGCATCAAATGTCTCTTGGCTAGATGGAGAACAGTCTATTAGCCGAAGACGAGAGAGTTTATCGGTTCATATGGTCACAAAGTGTAACAGCTGGATGTTCCATCTCTGCGAGCATTCTTGTATCCAGACCACCAAAAATTATACTTTCTGGGACCATCTGTACCCAAACCGCCTGTTATCTGCTTTCACACTTTGTTGTAAGAGCTTTCTGAAACTTCTTGCCTCTGTGAAACCTAAAATCTGGTCCCTCCTTGAAAACTTCTCCGAGTTCTAATAGGCTTCAGTTTGCCCAACCTCCCTAAATCATCGATTGCGCCCATAACATATCTCAAATGCTTCCATGAGTTGAGAGCGAGTTATCCTATCATACTTTCTTGTACACTGACAAGTGACTCTGTGGCATGTGCTTTCTACTGTTGAATGGCCACACGCTCATTCAATATTTACCCTACTGTAGCGAATTCTCTGCTGAGATGTTGAAGCCCTGAAACATATAGAAAATGAGATGCGTCACGACAAGTAGTTATATTCAGTGATTTCCGAAGTTCACTCCAGTCACTTTTGGCTTTTTCTCTCTTGGTTAACTTGACCACAACTTTACTTCTGTATACAACTATACGTTCACCGTTTATTGTATCGCTACTACGATCTAGTAGTGTGTTTGGCACCGGGCCATGTGAGAATCGCAGGAAATGAGCTAGCCGTCCAAGCAGCGAAAACAGCCACTTGTAAGTCATCCATTGACATTCCTTGCGTCTCAACAGATACTAAAGCATATCTGAAACGCTGTATATTTCATGCTTGGCAAACGGAGTGGCCGAACTGAATAGGATTCACTCACAAGAATCGAGGATTTTATAAATCGTTGGTCTTCGTCATCTCGTGGCTCATCTTCACATCATCACATAGCGCGAGGATATTATTCTGACACGCCTTCTGATCGGTCACTGTTATTTCTCTCGCTGGCTGGCTGGTGCAATCAAAGAAGGCGAATGTCGAAGCATTACCTTAACAAATGTGCCTCGGACCGCGCGCGGTATTTCCTTCCTCTTCTTTGTTCTATCCTCACCCCTTACATATCCTCACCTCTTACATGCACACTTCCAACACGTGCGGTATCTACGTTGGGAGATCAGTCGGGAACATAGCTCATCTCGGCTGTGGCGGTGCCCGGCTGTTGGGGAAAACCCTGCAAGCCGGCATGCAGGTCGGCGCCGAATGTCACCATCCAGCGGAGGGTGAACTCCGCCACATCCAGTGATAAAAACATTCACTATTCTAATAGGATTAATAACCAAAGCATTTGATTCACCCGGAAAGACGAAATAATCAGACAACCTACTTTGAAGTAGAAATTTCACGAAAAAATATTAGGGAATTTACCATATACCTCATCCCATCAATGTTCTAGACAAGTCAAGATCGGGCTATTTAATTTAGACGCCCTATGGAAAACCATCCGTTCTAGCCAGGCCACAACACGACAACCTTACAGGAAATTCGTTCAGTTCTAGACAGGTGAAATATCGAAATGTTATAGGGATTTCATAAGGAAATCTGATTGGTTATAGACAGGTCGCAATAGGGATTCCCCATAAAGTTGACACGAGAAAAAGCTGATTGGTTCAAGATACGTCACGATAGGGAAAGCCCCTCACATTGGCAAGGGAAAATACTCTGCATATATCACGGATCGTCAGCACACAAGCATAAATACTGACACCCAAAGGATTAGAATTCATTTCGCATTCCAGTTAGAACAGAATTTGTTTGTTGTATATTTGTATTAAAGTTGTATATTGGACAAAGTACAAATTAGTAGTATTAGAATAACTGCTGAAAATGTTTCATTTGCTGTGTCCAGTGGCGTAGCGTCAATGGATGTGAGTGAGTCGCATCCCTTCGTTATTCGGTTGGTTTTATGATTTCTAATCTTTATAGTGTGTTTCTAAATTTTCTCTATACAAAAATATATTGTTCTTTCTTTGGGCGTTTCAGACCACTCTTTTCTGTTACCGTACCTGTTTTTGTAACACTGTGATTTCGCATAAGAGAGTCACACTCGTTCCCTATGTTCGAAGGCCAATGACCTTCGAGAAGATTGTCTACTGGGGATATAGGCTTACAATTCACGTGACTAATGCGATTCCGCAAACACATCTGGTATACAAGCCTCGGCTCCAGTAATTTCATTCATGGCCTCCAGGTGCGGTAGGGTATGGTCGTGGCGGAAGCAAATGAAATATTTTTCACCAGGGGGAGTTGCTTATATGGAAGTTAAACATCTTAATTAGTATAACCTTTTCTTCAAGCTTGTAGACAATGTTGTCAAGTTCAAATTTTCGATAATTAGGGTCAATCGGCGCATTTATGATACAGAAAACAAACTTTTCACTTTATCTTTTTCACCGTTTTCAGCAAACACACGAAACAATGTGCCTTTTAGATCTAAAGACGTATACGAAATATAACTTAAGACCTACCACAACTCTTCAAAACAAAATCCAAAGTGTGTATCAAATTAGCCCCACCTGTTGGGGCTAATACGATACATTGATGGTCGTAAAGTGAAACTGTTTTATGATTTTTGAAATTTCTTTATGATTTTTGATTGGTAAACAACGAGCGGGCTACAGTGAGACACTTTAGGGTCTAGTGTCTCAACAGTTTTTTTATCTTTTATTGAGCCCAAATACGTTTTGAGTGCCTGCTATATGGTCATTAATAATAGAACATATTTCCTATAATTTACTATTTTTTTGTCGATTTTGGATACTACCAATAAGTGACTATACAATGGCGTCTGAGCACTAGGTGTTAGTAAGTAGTGAAAGCAGCCAGTGTTTTATTGACAAACTATTTGCTACTTTTTATCGCATCCCATACCCCATCTTTCACGAGACGCCACTGGCTGTGTCAGAATTATGTAATATGATTTGTAGATTGTTAATTTTCCTTTCCTCTCCACTGTGGAAACTGATGAACGGAAAGTGAGATTGCAAAGGGAGAGAACTTCATAAAGAAAATAAAACATTACTACGCTTTATTTGAAGCATTTTAAAGCATATAAATTTGTATTTTAAAATAAAGATTCGATTGCCAAGCTCATCCCTGAGCTCAGTTGACAGTTTATATCTGCCAGAGGCTGTTCAAATATTTCTAGTTTTCAAACGTACCTCTCCATATGTTTCTATTCATTCAATCATAACTTGTTTGAAGTCAATGCTTTTCCGTTTTCTCATTTTCCAAATGATTTGTGAAAATGTATGTGACGTATTTAAATTCTGTATTGTTTACAGTATCTGCACGTTAGCTCAGAATATGACCAGAAAGAGCAAATATCTCGCAATTTTATCCGCGCACTGGGTCCTTTTTCTGAACCAGTGTTGATTTATCAGTTCCATTCCACTTCGAATTCTGCCAGCTCTAATGCTAATACGGCTCATGCTGAACATTCAGGAACAAATGTTACCGTGTTATGGATCGATCCAACAGGGCACGTTGCAGATGTATCTGAGGTACATCTAGAGGAATCTGTAACTGTGAGTATTCGTAATAATATTTTTTTTACATGGCAATGAATGCTTTATGTTCTTAATATATGTCTTCTGCAGACAAAAATCCAAGTATTTTCTCGGTACTCCTTACGCGGTATAGAGAAAGTATTGTAGTGCTGCGGGAAAAAACGGGGAATTTTCGACCGAAAAAACTCTTATTGCTGGGCCCTGTTGACGAAATCGTGTATAAATCTTGTTCCTATTTATAATGAATGACTTCCTCTGACACGATGTGTAGTCAGAATCCATGTTGTGTGGGTCTTTAATACCGAATAATCAATTGACGGCAAAATGTCTGTCCGTGGTCAACGCTAGCGCCTAAACAGTTGGCGGAGAGGAAACAGCGCCTAAACTGGCACTGGCTGTTGCCAGTGCCAGTCCAAAATTGATGTTTCCCAATTGATCTGGCTGACGTCGCGGCCCCTTGAATTTGAAATCGATATTTTAATTTTGGGGGGTACTTTCAGAAAGCTCCTGGGACATTTTCAACATTAAAAAAATGGTACCACATTTTTTGATTAAATATTGTTTTTGAAACTTTATGTAGGACATTTAACAGAATGGTGCAGGTTTCATTTTCGTTAAAATCTCTAATTTTTAGGAAATTGCGAAAGTTCAGTTTTTTCGGCGTCTTCCTACAACTAAAATATTGAAGATAGAGATTTTTTCCGAAATAAAACCTGTTCTTTAAAGACATATTTTGAAATAAAGTTATGTACAATTTTTCAAAAATTTTAATACTTTTCGCGTAATTTTGCGTGAAATATGGACAACTTTTAATTTTCTTTAATCATTTTTCTTCTCAAAAACGGACATCAAATGTTTTGATTAAATTGACTTCGGATTTGGTAAAGGACGTTTAAGAAAATGGCGCAAGACTCATGTTCGTTGAAATCCCTGATTTTTTAAAATTTCAAAAATTCAAATTTTTTTTGGTGTTTACCAATACGATTACGAAGATAACTACGATTATGAAGATAATATTTTTCGTAATGAAATGTGTTCATCAAAAACAAGTCTTCAAATAATGTCATATTCCATTTTACGAAAATATTTTCGGCGTAATTTGGCGTCAAACATAAGCAATTTTTAAATTTTAAACAATTATTGTCTCGAAAACGGCTTCAATTTATTTGTTTAATTTTTTTCGCTTATGTAGCTAAGAATGGTAAAGAAAGTGGTGATGGTCTCATGTTCGGGGCACTCTCTGTATTTTCAAAAAGTGGAAAAGATGTTACAACTTTCTCTATGTTCAATAAAATGATATAGAGAGAGATATGCGTAATGTAATGATACCATAATTTCGAATGCATTCATAATGGGATATGTTGGATGGCCTTTAGTTCTGGATGTTCAATTTATGTTAAATTCGTCCATTGTTGATTTATCAACGCCGCGCTGGCTGTTGCCAGTAGTTGGTACGCTGTAGCAAAAACCGCTGCAGCCACCGCCACAGCTGCCGCCGATAGATCGTTTCATTTATTCACTTTTATTTTTTTCCTTTTTAGCATACTGTTTATGCAGTATATTTGAACCCTTTAATTCCCAATCATTTTGTGCGCTTAGCGCTCACCCATTGTCGTCGCGTCCGTGGGCGCAGGGTCAACTTCGATGCGGACCAGCCACCGTTTGCTTTACACGGGCCTCTAAGCTAAGCACGGTTTTAAATGAAGATTCGAACCGACGCAAGTCTTCAATACGCCATGGCCAGGGGTATATTACGGCTTAGCGATCTTGGATAAATCGTCATCTAGTAATCAGGAATGAAAAAGAAACTTACTTATGTGTTTTATATAGGATGTCTCTGTCTATTGAAGAAATAAAATTTGCAAATTAATTCAAAATGTGCAAATATCAGTTGACCTGAAATGTGCGTGCATGTGAGTAACAAGGGACATTAAATGATTAAGGCTATAATACGAATCGGATGTGTTCGTGAATACCTTAAAACACTGAATTCAGTGCCAGAAATATATAATTTTAAGGTTTGAATTAAATAAAAATATTTTTTAGGCTTCGTTTATTTACAAAATAAAGTGAATTGAAGAGTATGAAAGGTGGAAATTATGACATAATATTACGTGACGGTAACAATTTAGTGAGAAAGTATGTGCTGTTGTACCTAGTTTTTCTGTGGCATTACGATACTTTCTCTTTATTTCTTACATAGTTTGCGAGAAAGTGAAAAGGGCAGTTTTACATTTGAACATATAAAAAAGAACTTCGTTACCCACTGCTTTGTAAATGACAAATGATCAGAAAAAGGTTTAAGAAACTTGTACAACACAATAAATTTCATTCTATGTTAGTACATGATTAAATTTTATACTATAACGTATATTAAATCGAAGTTCTTTTGCCGTTCTATGTAACAGTTTTAAAACTATTTTACTGTCCAGTTACTTACATATTTTATAAATTCATAATTTTCACTATTTTAAACTTGCTATTCTGTTGTTAGTCCAAACTTTACTCCTTTCTTTTAATATTTTAGTCCTTATGTACATAAGGACTAAAAATGTTCGAAGAAGGGAGCATGCTATGTACATAAGGATACATATTTCGATGCATGTTATTCCGTAGAAAATGCTCATTACTTATATGGTTCTCTTATAAGACGTGCTACGAAAGCCTCTCACCTGTTCAAACTTCACTATTTAATATTATTGAAACGTCTGACTCGCGAATTTCATTATCAGTCTCTCTTTCCGACTCTATGTTCCTCTGCTTACAATTAATTTTTCAGATTGGTTCGGTAAAACTATTTCTTCGAGAACCACTCACGCCAGGAGACTGGAAAGTTAAAGTTATATATAGTGGATCTGCTGTGGCAGAGACCCGTTTTTTGGTCACCCCGCTGCAATTCGTATCAGGATCAGAAGTTTCTCACCAACAATCCAGGTATGTAAATTCCGGTGTATGTCCCCGAATTTTGTGTATGCATATGCAAATAACAGTCAGTTAACGGTAACCTGTTGTATATGAATATTTGAGTCACTGAATCGGACTCAGAGATGTTTTCATTTGAACATATATTTTGTTAACCATGAAAATCAACTAATGATATATCTTCCTTACTTCACCTGCAACCAGCGAGTAATTAATGACACCAAGTTCCTGAATTTATAAGAGTATGGTCTCATGGTTTACTGGTACATTGCTATGTGTGGACCTGAAACAAAACACATAATGATATACTTAATACCATTGCAGACCTTCCGGATTCTTTATGCCTGCCTCGCTACCATGACAAGAAATAACAGATTTTTATGGATTCGAATTATTAATGCCAAGAAACTGGAAAATACAATAAATAAGTTACTAATGCTCAAATACGAAAAATAAGTCGATATAAACTGTATTTTGTTGAATTGATAAGAAACTTGCCATTTTGGAATGTTCCTGTTGTGATAAGCGAAAAGCCCCACCATATGACCGAATTACAAGGACATCCCATTATAAATCGTTAATGGTCAAAAACTTTCGATGTATGCAGTAGACACAGGTTGCCGTAGTTACGGATTGTAAATAAACAACATGGCGCCAGGGCATAAAAGTGTACTCATATCGGACATCTCAAATTTTGCGGAGAGAAAAGCAAAGGCCGATCAGTGGCGGCTGGTGCCCCAAGAGACTGGAGGTTGCACCTCCATCGAATGACGGAAATGTAATTTCCAAAATTCAAAATACGAATACATAATAAAAATGTAAACAAATCAAATCATTTTAAAGTAAGTGAAATAAAAGTCTGTATTGAAACACTACTTACATAATTTTATGCGTCGTGTCCGCGCATATACACCTCCCGCGCACGTGGTTCTGGATTTGATTTTTACTGAGCACTTAAATTCGACTCCAGCACATTGCAACAAGCTCTATTGCTTCGACACGTTTCACACAAATAAAATTATTTTATTTCGAAAACTTCACTACCCTGGTATATTTGGCAATAACGCAAGATCTTCGACACACATTTGTCTTTACAAGAACGTTCGTAAGCCGCTGCAAGCAATTAATAATCAAGTGTTTTCAGCGATTGTGTTAAGAAACAAAAATAAACGTTTTTGTTAAAAAATTACCAGACTTTTAATTCACCACCTAGAAACGTAACAATATTATAGTGACTTACCAAGCGTGGGTAATGAAGTACTACATAATATATTTATTGTGACCAAGTTAAAACTATTGTACACAGTGAATTTATAATGCCCATCAGTTATTTTTGTGTCATAGCGACCTATCACACTTCTTTAGACACATGTGCTTCTTGAGTAATAATAATACTTCTATTAGTAAGAGGTGTGGAAGGAACACTAACATCTTTGAAATTTAATTTTTTTATATAATGAAATCTTCAAAAATAAGTTTTAGCAATAGAGGCAAATAACCTAAAAGTACCGTTTCACTAACGCAATTCACACAGTTATTTTCCTTCCAATTCTCAAATACACCAGAATCGTTGGCATGTATAATTTCTCGAGATTGTTTTGGAAAAAAGTGTTCGTATCTTTGTTAATTTTTTCGAGAATTGCCGCATGAACTTCTTAATATTCTTTGATTTTGTACTTTGTTTTAATAAATCAGTTCAACTACAATTATACGGTAGTAATTAGACATCACTTAGTTTTTTGTTTCGTAAACCATAAAGTTTTGTATGTACAACGGGCGATAGATTACGTTTTGTCCCTCAGGCGCCTTCCAACCCCTCGAGGCAGAGTTGAAATTAGAAGTCACCCTCGAGGCAAAAACATCTACTTAATGCTATATATGGACATGAATAACTTAATGTATGGACATAAATAACAATTTCATCACTCATGCATGGAAACTAAGAGATACTTCACTTCACTACATACGATTAGGAAACTCTGTGGCAAAATAGGCTATGTCGCCCGCGTACCGGAAACAATTCTTAGCATTAAACAGGGTAGATAACACTGATCACATGATTTTTGTCTCACGAGTAACAATAGATGTACCTACTGCAGTTTTTTATCTGGTTTCCAAATATGTATTCAGAATTTCTCCATCACCCACAGTTTTTTTTGGTATTTTAATTTTTTAAATATTTTTAAACGTTATTCGTCCCTTTGCACGTTATTAAGAAAAGCATCCTAGAGAATTGTAAATATGATGGAACCAAATGAGTTAACGCAAATGGGAGTGTTGCTACTATCATGCAATACATGTACAAACGTGATCTAGAGTAGCACACATTCATCAGAACAACGCTAGTTGTGAGATAGTTGTGAACCAGTAAACACGTCATTGCCAGTGGTTTCTGTGCCTGAATTATTGTGTATTTTATATTTATTTATTTATTTTAATTGGTCGTTAGTTTGTCATTAGGTAAAATACCTTGATTTTGTTTAAATAATCCAAACAATTTTAGTTATATGTGGTGAAGTTACGCTCAAGTCCCAATCGCGAAACTTTACTGCATTAGTGAAAAAGTGTTATGAACTTTCTTTTGGGTGTGAAGTGGGCGACCAACCAATGCCCTCCCCCCCCCCACACACACACATCATGTATGTTGTTTAGTGTGTTCTAGCTTCTCACTGCATGGAAACGTGGCACCCACCACATGCCATTTCCCTCGATTTGGAGGGAACCCAAAGATCACTCGTCTGTCTGCTATTTCTGCTTATCAAACATTACAGGAATTACGTCAAAATGGAAATATTCAGCGGTATACCGTATGCTCAAATCTACGATGACACGAGATCCTTACTGCGAAGAATTTCCCACATCAAAGCCTCCCGAGCGCGTACATTTGATGTAGTGTTCAGATTCTGATAGAGATATGGAAGAAAAAGAAATAGATTCTTCTGGTTATATAAATTTTGAACAAAGCTGTTTATCTGAGCCTTATTTATTGACTCAGGGAGATCTCAAATATTTCACACGAAATTTAAAGTAATCTAAGGAGGCCTTTACACGTACAGCCTAAGTCTCCTAACTTTCCTGAAGTTATGAGGTAAACTCTCTTAGATGGCTTTACACGAATGGAAATACCTCCCGAAACGCGAGTCTCCTAACTCGAGAGAGTAGTTTCCTGAGATCTCTTCGGGAAAGTATCTCCTTGCTGTTTACACTTGATACAAACGTCTCTAGATGTTCTTTGGCGCCGCCATGTTGAATAAACAGCCGATGAGCAGCGGCGAGCAGTTTGAGGTTTGAATGTGACAGATCTTGCAAATGCCTGTGCCGGTTTAATAATTTCGAAGAAGCGGAGAAAAAGAAACATACAAGTGTGGGTGATTCTTTTTACACAGAAGAGCTGAGTATTTATAAAACTTTGATGGTGGAATTACACGAAGAGAATTTTTTTAAAAAATATTTATTTGCTATCTGTTCACTTGCATTGCAATTTTTCGGGATTAATAAAATAAAACTAGTTTTAATTAATGAAGGACTAAAAAATCTAGTGAAAAACGTGATCGTATTCGATAAAATAGTTTTGACCTAATGTAAAGTTTTGAAAAATGGTTAAGTTGATAATTTGTTATAGAATTTTTTGTGAAGTATAAACGATTTGAAAGAATCAATTTTAAATTCTCTGTAAATTTGTTTATTTGATATAAACAAGGGAGCATGTAAATTTTTGGAAGGAATTTATTTTGTATTATTTGAAATTTGTTAAATTTGGTAGTAGAGGCATTACACCATATAGGGCAGGTGTATGAATAACAAAATTCCACAATTAATTCGTAACTTCGAGTTCTTATTTATTAAAGGGATATATAATTAGTATAATAATAACTATTATTATTATTATTATTATTATTATTAAAAAGGATATGAAGGCAGAGGATTTGTGTACAAAATTTCGCACGTGTAACTCCAGAAGGATTTGATTTGTTTTTAGGAAAAATATCTCAAGCAATTAAAAAGCAAGATACCGCCATGCGGAAATGTATTTCCTGGGGATAGGTACTTGCTTTGACGCTATGGTTTCTGGCCACAGGAGATACATACAGTTCTTTGTCGTTTTTATTTATAATTCCCCAGTGTAAAATTTCCCCTAAGACCAGAAATCCACGAACCACACTGGAACGACGCACAGACACAGAAAGGCTGATCGTATACGTGGACACATACCAAGAGAGCACAAACTCTTCCAACTCTCTTTGAATACTATTTATCTCCCAGGAGATACGATTTCTCAGCGATACCAGAGCCTTTACACTGTTCTCTCTTGGAGACTTCCAAGATCTCCTGTGACGTCATGTCTCCGGAGAGAAGATCGCTCTCCTGAGAGTTTACACGTGTCTCCTAACCAATTCCGGAAAGTTAGGAGAGAAAACTCTCTCCATGTAAACGCCCCTTAAAAAGCAGTGAAAAGTTTGGTTCCCGGCTAAAAGAATTGAATCTTCTTCAAAATAATACAGACATGTACTTATCGTAATCATTTTCAATTTAAAGACTATTTTTCTGAAGAAAATGGCTTAGTGTTTTGTAATAACATTTCTTCTTTTAAGGATACACTGGGAAATGAACATTCCCAACAGAATGGCGCATGTTCATTGATTCCTCTAAAGTTAATTTAAAAACCATACTTCTGCTAGTGGTATTAAACTCCCGTCAGTACATGTGGTGCACTGTCCTATTATTAAAGAAATTTATGAACACTTTAAAGGGTATACCCGAATAAGGCGGTGAAAATTGCCCCCAAACCAATTCGATAATCGCGATGCTCATATGAAAGAAAATTTAAAATGATGTAGATTCACAAAAAATCAGTCTCCTAGGGCTAGATTGCCGTAGGAGGCTGATTTTTTGAGATTTTTACAGAGATACGAGAAACGTGTTTTGCATGTTTATTTTTTTCTTAACATCTATTGCGTGTATCAGGCTGAAAAAAATGGCAGGGACGGGGAAACACTGTTCAATTTGAAGGTATTTTGACAACAAATTCATATAGAAATTTTTTTAAAAAATTCATTTTCGACATAACGTCGGAGTACTGTCTCAATCCCCCCCTCCCTAACATTGGTCTTATAACATTCTATAACATATTTTTTCAGATTTTTAAACAATGTGGACGGTAGTGGAAAATAATTAAAATCAATTTTTTCAGGTTAAAAGTATGAAATTAGCGCCAAAATGTGATTGGAAAAACTTGTTTCGCCGATGTTTGAACAGTTTATATTAAAATTATTGAAAGGTCATGCTTACCAGAATGATTTTAAACTTTTTGCTGACAAATGTTTGTTTTATGTGGAAAGTATTTATATTATCAAAATAAAATTATGAAACCCCTTTTGTTTTTAGCTTTATCTATTGTTTCTAATATAAATCAAATTACTCGGTTTTTGGTATATTAATCATTTATGTTTTTAATATAAGTCAAATAACTTAGTTGTAGATTTATTAATTATTGACAATTAGACAATCATTATCACTTTCTTCAATAACTGGGATCACGCATTTGTTTATAAATATTCTACTCAAAATTTCTGTTTTTTTTCAACATTTCTATTTAAAAATACCGATTTAAAAATATTCGCCAAGTAACTAGCGTGTGCCAAATGTGTATTTAAATGATCACAGATGTGGGAGCAGCATCCGAGGGTGCCACTGCCCTTCGCACGTTGACAATATCGTTTCCCTCCCGATATTCCCATGGTGGAAAGAGATGGCTGGGCTCCTCCAGTGCACCGATTTTTGCTCGTTCTGCTCAGCACCAGTTTCCGTCACGAACCATGGGGCCACTTCGTTTGAAAAGCGAGACCAGACGTCGGCCGCCATGCTTCTTGGAGTGCAAGAAGCATTGAGAAACATTTTTTAAGTGGCATAAATGGACAATTTTCAACGGTGACCGACCAAAAATAACATGATGAAAGCAGTAATTGCAATAAAAGATGTAATATTTTGAAAAGTGCTTATCTGTTTCTGTTTCAATGACTTGTAACTGTGATAATTTTGGCATTTAAAATTCACGCTAATATGATGACGCACAATGGTGACTGAAGCTCACTGGCTGAAATTGGATGCGCAAAAGGCCACCCATCTCTTTCCACCAAAGTTATTCTGATTGTTTGGTATGTAATCGATGTAACACCAATAAGGTTTCTAGTCCATATGTCGTGTTTAAATCTGTGTTTAAATATCGGTTAAGCCGTTCTTCCAATCGCATTTAGGCGCGAATTTCATATTTTAACCTGAAAAAATTGTTTTAATTTTTTTCACTACACATTGTTTAAAAATCTAAAAAAATGTTATAGAATGTTATAAGTCCAATTTTAGGGGGGAAATTGAGACAGTACTCCAACGTTATCACGTCGAAAATGAATTTCCAAACTTTTTTCTATATGACTTTTTTCTTAAAAATTCGTTGACAAAAATACCTTCAAATTGAACAATGTTTCCCCGTCTCTGCAATGTTTTTCAGCCTGATACACGCAATAGTTGCTGAAAAAAGTAAAACATGCAAAACACGTGTTTCGTTATATCTCTTCAACAGATTGCCCTAGGAGGCTGATTTTTTGTGAACCTACGTCATTTTATATTATCTTTCATATGAGCATTGCGATTATCGGTTTGGTTTGGGGGCACTTTTCACTGCCTTATTCGGCTATACCCTTTATATTGGAAAAGCTTCAATATGCAGTGTATTAATGAAATATTTGTCATCTTGGTTTGCAACTTAGTCTGCAACTTGGTTTACACAAAGTACTATTGTTTTTGTGTGAATAGAGCAGTAAGGACAAAAAAATTAATTACAAAAGAATGGCCTAAATGCGAATCACTCAGTCCTGGACAGAAAATGTGAAACATGACCCTTTATGTAATCTTAAGAATGTGTAACTACCTCCGTTACATATAGAATAGGATTAATGAAGAATATCGTCAAAGCCGCGGTCAATACTCCTGGTTTTATGTAGGGGAGAGTTAGGTTAACTGGTCCACTTTCTTTTTTAATGTGCTTTAAAATGTTATTTACTTGTTCTATACACGTGAAATTTCGCATGATATTTCAGTGAGGCTCTATCCTTATATTGTGAGAACGAACATCATCATTGTGCCTACAGTTGTTGGCAAATATGGAATGTTTTATTCATTTGCAATAGGACCGGTAAGGTTAAGTGGACCGAAATAAATTGTGAAAATAACATTGACGTTTTAATGAAAAAAAATCTTCACATTTCCATAACCTTTTTCTACACACCTAAGTACATCTACACACCATTAAAGTACATCATGTCTTTAAATATTTCCCTGCCATCCTTCAGCTGGTATGGAAACTTTGTAACAATATCTACTGTGGAAACAAAAGCATTTTGGCTGGCCCGGGAGAGATAGCTCAGGGCATCAATTGATGTCATTGTTAATTGCAAATCTTTTTAAATTTATTCTTCTTCTTGTTATTATTATTATTATTATTATTATTATTATTATTATTATTTGTGTGTGAGAGGAAAAAATGCATTATGCACCGTCAGGGATTCAGATGGTATAATCTCTGGTGTGTGGGACTCCCACTCTCAGTGGTATACCCATTAAAAAACCTCTCTTCTTATGCCCATGCGCCTCTCCACGGAATCGTCGCGAGACATTACTTCATGGAGAGGCAGGCAGGTAGCTGAGCCTTTACTTCATTTTACGTTCGGAGTCGCCCTTCTTTCCTTTTCATCACAAGGGTCAAGGATTCTTGTATTGTCCACCTTTCCTCCGATTGAAGCATAAGGCGAACTATGTTTGATGGAGAAATGTCTGCCTCCAAATTCTCGTTCAATCTTCTTCTCCATGTGTCCCATGCTACGCATGCAAATATTGTGTGCATGGCGTCATCATCCTCGTAACCACAGAATTCACATTTTGAGTCATAAGCTCTTTTAAATCTAAATAGGTAGGATTTAAAACAACCATGACCTGTGAGCACTTGTGTGAGGTAGAAAGTTTCTTTTCCGTGCATTCTATTGAACCATGGTTCGATATGTGGTATCAAGAGGTGTGTCCACCTTCCTTTGGGATCCCCGTCCCACCTCTCCTTCCCTTCCGCCAGTAGTGATGTTCGGGCGCTCTTCTTAATGTCTTCTTTCGTCCTACTCGCCGGTTGTTCCCCGCTGGAGACAGCAGACTTTTTCGCTTCGTCATACACCGCTTTTCTTTCTCTAGCCAACATATCAATGGGGGGGTGTTTTGGCCAGTACCCCTACTGCGCTGTCGGATACTGTGCGATAAGCTGACACTATTCTCAGCCCCAATCTCTGTTGCACTTGCCCGTACTTCAGTCCCACGCTTGCTTTACCTAGTTTGTCAGCCCACACCGGAGCCGCATAAAGCATTTGTGAGTGAGCTACGCTGGCAATCATACGTCTCTTGGCTTCTTTTGGTCCTCCTATATTTGGCATAATTCTGGAGACGTTGACTCCAGTCGCTGCTGCCTTGTCTGCCATTTTGCTGATGTGGGGCCCGAAGCTCAGCCTATAGTCTATTTCGACACCTAAGTATGTAATTTGGCGTTTCCAGGGGATATTTACTCCGTCCAAAGTGATGCGGGGGAATTGGATAGCTCCTCTGTCCGTTATTAGTACTGCCTCTGTCTTTTCAGCTGCCATTTGCAGGCCTCTTTGTGTCATCCATCTTTTATCCCTGAATAGAGACTCATTTAGGTGCATCTCTAGCAGTTCTCTGTTTCCACTGTTGCTAGTAATCAGCGTGTCGTCTGCATATCCAATCAGCTGGGTATGTTGTGGTATGTAGATTTTTAGCCCGTCGAGGTGGGTTGGTCCACGTCCTGACGGGGGGATGCAGAGAGGGCTCTCAAGTATTCTTTTCTTTCACCAGACATTTTTTCTTCTCCCCATATATCATTCTCGTTCCTTTATTACATCCTTTCTCTTTTCTTCTCCCTCTTCTATTTCAGGCCCCCTCTGTATGCTGAACGCCCACCCATGTGTTTGCCGTGCATGGCGACCCGTGTCGGAGGGAATGTGTGTCCTGGCGGTTGAGGAGTCTGTTTGTTTCCCCACTACTTACCTTGTGCTACGTTCTGCTTTGCACTTAGGGATACGTTGTTTACGTATTTTGTGGAACATTCCTTGTAGGCTTCAACACGCTAGCTTTGGCCTCGGACTCTTCTAGACGGGCGGTCGGGAGCTAACCCACTCCCGATCAATCGGCTTGGACTAGGTCTTGTACTGAACTCCAGGGTGAGTGGGGGGATACACGGTGGTGCAGCGCTATGCTATTCCCCCACTATATCTCCGTGGCAACCCTGGCACTCCGATGTTGGGCTCCGATGTTGGGGTCCCCTTGTTGGGCTCCGTGTTGGGTGGGGACCACGGGGATGAACTCAATATCCATCTTCATGGATACTAAACCTCCCCCGCCCTCTTCCGCAAGGAAGAGGCGATGTCCAGAGAGAACTATTGATTTGGAGGGAACTATTGATTTGGAGAACTATTGAGGAGGGAGCATGGGCGAGAAATCCCCACTTCCACTCTTATCTTGACCTTTAATCTTCCTACTCTCCCTGAGAAGATCTCGTGCGGTTTTTATAACCTCCACGTCCGACAGTACGTCCCTAACCCTTTGAGGTGCTTCAAGTGCCAGAGGTTTGGCCACACACAGCAGCGGTGCATGGCAGACACCCCCGTGTGTGGTAAGTGTGGGAGATCTACACACGAACCTGAACCCTGCGCCATTGCACCGCATTGTGTTAACTGCGAAGGTGACCATCCGGCCAATTACAAACAATGTCCAACCTTTTTAAGAGAGAGGGCAATCCAGAAGATCCGAGCTGCTGAGTATCATTTCCCGAGGCCAAACGTCGGTATCTATCAAGGAACCCCGTTGATATGTCTCGCTCCTTCTCCGCCGCTGTGAAGGTTAGGACAGCGGGTTGTCAAACGGAACGAGCTATCCCCGAAGTTGTGAGTTTCGCTTGTCAGGTGTCTCCACTGGACCTCCCTGTGGATACCTCACCCCTGCAGGGTGGGAGAGTGATTATCCCGACAAAATACAAGAAAATTGAAAAAAGAGCTCAGCCTTCGCAGAAGACCAAACCTCTTCGTAATGTTTCAATGGAAGTTGATAGACGAACACCTACTTCAGACCCGGTCAATAGAAAACAAAAGGCAACAACACCTAACGAAACTCGCACTGAGCGAGCACCCAGCCCCTCTGGCAATGTCAAGGAGGTTTCGTCCTCGGATGAAACTCCCGTTGTGGCGGAATCCCGATCATCCGGCTCCCAACGCCGGAGGAAAAAAGAAACCTAATTATTCTCCATGGCTCTTATGCCATGGAACGTAAATGGTTACTCCTCGCGGAGGGACGATCTCAAGCTGTTGTTGTCCCGTCACAATAGTCTAGTAATCTGTCTCCAAGAGACTCATCTTGCTCCGAACCGTCCCTTGTCTCTTCGTGGTTTTTCCCCTTCCAGGTTCGATGTGGATGATGGCCTCCGCGCTCATGGCGGAGTCCCTTCATTGGTTCATGATTCTCTGCTGTCTTCAGAGGTACCCCTTCAGACCGACTTCCAAGCAGTGTGTGTGCAGGTGCACCTTCCATCCCTCACACTCACTGTTTGCAATATCTACATCCCTCCAGGACTGAGTGTATCTGCTCATGAAACTTTGATCAACCAACTGCCCTCTCCGTTTGTGATAGTCGGGGATGTAAATGTCCACTGTCCTCTCTGGGGCTCTTCCCGCACTTGTCCGAGAGGTAGTGTATTAGAATCGGTTATAGACTCAGCGAACCTGGTTATTCTGAATTCCGATGAACCAACTCACTTCGCCGTCGCCACAAACTCAAGCACGTGTATCGATCTAGCACTCTGCAGCCCTTCTCTTGCAGCAGTGGTCCATCCTAGATGACCTGTACGGAAGCGACCAGTACCCGATTATCGTCCACATTGATGGGCTAGCCCGTGGGCTGGCGCGCCCCCCTCAATGGTGTGTCGGACGTGCTGACTGGCTGACATTCCAAGCGAACGTCAGTGTATCGGAGGAGGAGTTTGTCAGTGTGGAAGAAATGGCAGCACATTTTAACAAAGCTGTATTACGAGCTGCGGACATTGCAATCCCCAAGTCGACTGGTAAATCGCGACACCCTTTCGTCCCGTGGTGGAACTCGGATTGCTCAAGGGCTGTTAGTGCTCGTAAGAAAGATTTTGGCGATATTAAAACACTATCCAACCGCGGATAACTTAATCGAGTACAAAAGGTGCAGAGCAAAGGCGAGGAGAACCATTTTAAAAAGTAAAAATGCATCATGGAGGTCATACGTCTCCTCTTTGAATTGCCAAAGCCACCACGTCTGGTATGGAGGAAGGTGCGTCAAATCAAAGGATATCCTTCCTCAAACTCTGTGCCAGGTCTTCTAACAAATGGTCAGTTTATCACAGCTCGAGACGCCATTGCAGAGGTACTTGCCACTCATTATGAAAAAATGTCGAGTTCGGCATACTATACTCCGAACCTCATTCTTTTCAAAGAAAGAATGGAAAACCGCGCTTTGGATTTTTGTAGCAGAGCACATGAGGATTATAATACTCATTTCGCCATGTTTGAAATGAGTTCTGCTCTAATGCTAGCGAAAAGAACCACACCAGGTCCAGACCAAATTCACAACTTAAAGCCGCAACATCTTCCCGAAATGGCCATGCAATTTCTTCTCCGACTCTTTAACCGTATTTGGGAAGAGCACACCATCCCTACCTTTTGGCGAGAAGCCATCATCGTCCCAGTTCCCAAAGAAGGCAAAGATCGATCACTGCCATCAAGTTAGCGACCTATCTCTCTCACAAGCTGCGTATGCAAAGTTCTGGAACGCAGGGTGAAACAGCTTCTGGTCTGGACCTTGGAGTACAAAAATCTGTTGACGCCAATCCAAAGCGGGTTTAGAAGAAACCGTTCAACCTTGGACCACCTCGCTTCGTTGGCAACAGCTGTCTCTACATCGTTCGTCTTGAGGCAACATCTTGTGGCCATATTATTCGACATAGAAAAGGCCTACGACACCACCTGGAGGCATGGCATTCTGCAAACCCTGCACTAATGGGGATTAAGGGGGAAGCTTCCTCTATTCCTTCAAAGCTTCCTTTCAAACAGATCCTTCCGTGTTCGTGTGGGTGATAGGCTTTCTCGTAGTCACCCCCTTGAAAATGGTATCCCCCAAGGATCAGTCCTGAGTGTCACTCTGTTTGCCATCGCCATCAACGGTATAGCGTCGACCGTGCGAGAACCTGTAAAGGCGTCGTTGTTTGTGGACGACTTTGCCATCTTCAGTTCTTCCAGCAGCATCAGTGTGATACAGAGGCAACTCCAAATGGTGCTCAACAAGCTCCACGAATGGAGCACATCAACGGGCTTTAATTTCTCTGCTACTAAATGTACCTGTTTGCATTTTTGTAGGATTTTCCATCTGCATAGCAACCCAGTTCTGTACTTGGGAGGAAATCAGCTTCCATTCGCTGAATCTGCTAAGTTCCTGGGGCTTACATTTGACAAGTCCCTAACGTGGCGTGCTCATATCCATGGATTACAAACCAGATGTGTCTCTCCCCTTAATCTTCTTCGAATGCTGAATGGTACATCATGGGGTGCCGACCGCACTACCCTACTGCGGTTATATAGATCACTCATCCGCTCAGTTTTGGATTACGGTAGTGAAGTGTATGGCTCGGCAGCTCCCTCCACTCTGCGACCCATCAATAGTATACACCACGCTGGTATCCGTCTGTCAACTGGTGCGTATCGCACTAGCCGAACTGAGTGCCTTCTAGCCGAGGCTGGTGAGCCCTCCTTAAAAAGGCGGGATATTCTATTAGCATATTACGGTGCTAAAGTATCGGGACTTCCTAATCATCCTTGTCGCCAAATAATTACCCATCCTAACTATGAAACATCCTATATTCTTCGAACATCGTTGGCTCACCCTCCAGGTATTCGATTGCGAAATCTTTTGCTTGACCTTAATGTTGATCTTCCCACCCCTGTGAAACCCCCAAGTCACCCCATTCCCCCTTGAAAACTCCTCCGTCCGAATATTGATCTCAGACTATCCAAGCTTCCCAAACAAACGACTAGCCCTCTTGTTTACCAGATGCATTTTCAGGACATGAGGATAGCCTATCCAGATCATGTATTCTTATACACAGATGGTTCATCGTGCAATGTCACAGTGGCATGTAGTTTTTACTGTATCAGAGCCACCATATCATATCGGCTACATTCTCAGTGCAGTATCTTCACTGCTGAAATGTATGCAATTTTTGAAGCCCTAAAATACATCGAGTCAGCGAGTTTTCTCTGTTCTGATTCTCTCAGCTCACTACAAGCTGTCTCCCGCTCTTCATCAGATTACGTGACGCAATCAGTTCAAAACCTCATCCATCGCCTTTTGTCTCACCACTATGACCTGGTACTAAGTTGGGTCCCAGGCCATGTGGGAATCGTGGGAAACGAGATGGCTGATCGGGCGGCGAAATCGGCGACGGAGAGTAGTCGTGTTGACATTCCTTTTGTACCATCGTCTGATGTTAAAGCTTCTTGAAAACGATGCATCTTTAGAGCGTGGCAAACAGAGTGGCACAATACCACCTATAAACTAAGTGCAATAAAGGATTCTGTCAATTCTTGGCGTTCCTCGTCCAGACCTTCTAGGCGCGAGGAAGTTATTTTAACCCGTCTTCGTATGGGACACTGCCACTTTTCTCACAGTTTCCTCCTTCGAGGTGAGTCTCCTCCTACCTGTGATAGATGCAGGGCGGATCTTTCCGTGGAACACGTCCTCCTGCAGTGTTTGAAATTGTTGGCAGCCGACGAAGACATGGTCTGGGCAACTCTCTACGAGAGGTGCTCGGAGATGACAATTCCGCGCTCTCAAAGCTTTTTTTGTTTTTTGAGAGAAAGCGGAATATATAATTTTATCTGACAAATAAGGGCAATAAATATTTTCTCTGCCCCAGCTTTTTTTAAAAAAATTGTCTTGTTTACCTGTTTTTTATGCGTAATGGATGGTTTCCTTTTAGGGTATATATGAGCTTTTAAAGTAGATGGAAAGTTGTACCAGCAACCCTTTTAATAAACTTTAATTGATTTTTTTAGAAATATTTTGACATTGGCGCCAATGACCTTGGTAGTTGAAGCGCCCTTTAAACCCAATCAATCAATCGATTTTTAGTAGGTCGTCATACATGACGTTCCATAAGAATGGGCCTAGTTTGGAACCTTGTGGTACTCCACATTCCATTTCTTCCTCTAGCCTGAAAGCATCCTCGTACGTAATCTTCCTTTCGGATAAGTAATTCTCTATGATTCTAAGTAGGTATTCTGGGACCTGCTTTACGACCAGGGCTTTAATAACATCGCCCCAACTAGCGGAGTTGAAAGCATTCCTAATGTCTATGGCCACCAGGGCGCATAACCCCGTTTTCCTGTTCGTTCCTCTTTTAGCTGCTTCAGCTATACGTACTACTTCCAGAATAGCATCTGTGGTCGAGCGGCCTTTTCTGAAGCCAAATTGTCTGTCACAGAAGTTCATTCCTGCTGTTAAGTGTTTCTCTAGTCTTTGCAGAATCAAGCCTTTTAGTAGTTTGCCCATAATGTTTAATAGGCATAATGGCCTGAAAGATGATGTCCTGTCTGTAGGCATGTTTCCTTTTCTTAGTAGGATTAATTTCTTTTTCTTCCAGTTCTGGTGGAACGTACCAAGTCTGAGACAGCAATTGAATGCTGTCAGGAAGCATGGTAAGTTCTGGGTATTCTTTGGCAACAATCCTAATAATTTCATTTGGGATTCCATCGGGGCTAGTGACTTTTTTGGATTTTAGTTTTCTCGCCTCTATCTGCAGCTCGTCGTTCGTAAAGATATTGTTCTCATCAAATGCAAATGCATGCAACTCTGTTTACTCCTTCTCCATGAGTCTCCCTTAGGGAAAAGATCTGTTATAATTTTCCTCACCCATTCAGGGTCTTCTAATCCGGGAATCTTCTTGTTCATACCAACATTTTTTGTTACAATTTTATATGCCGTACCCCATATATTTTCCACCTCTTCAAGTAGCTGTTTCCAGCACTTTAATTTTCTATTTTTTATTTCTCTTTTCAGCTCTTTTTGCAATACTTTGTGCTCTCTTCTTGGTGATTCATCAATTTTGCTTATTTTAGCAAGTCTCCTGGCTTTAATGCACTTCTTCCGTAGCTCTGCAATCTCTGCAGACCACCAATACACCTGTTGCCTTCTCCCTGGACCTCTGCGTCTAGGCATAGAAGCTGAACACGCAGCCTTCAATATTTCCCTCACTTCTTTTACTGTTGTCTCTGGTATGTACGGCTTCTCCACCCATCCTAAGTTGTGAACTAGCTTTGATTCTTCTAGGGACTTTTTTGCTTCCGTTTCTACCAGCTTGTTTGTATTTCAGGGTAAGTCGTCCCATGCGCTTTTGGTGCTCCCATTTATTACCTCCCATGCCTTTGGAGGATGAGAACTGAATGTAGCTGTGATCAGTAAGTGTCTCAGCATTCAGTACTCTCTTAGCAATCCCTTTGAGCTTATCGTCAGATCCAGTATGGATGCCGCTTCTCCCCTCTGGAATGTGTTCACTTTTCCCGTGTTTAGTATGACTAAATCAGATCTTGCGATTAATTCGCAAACAATATCACCTCTTTTGTCAGATCTCCATTCCCCCATTCTGGAGATTTGCTATTAAAGTCGCCCGTTACTATCACTTCTCCCTTGGCAGATTTTATGCTCCTCTCTAGTTTTTTTATTTCCTTTTTCAATTTATCAATTCGGTCGTTTGGGGGGAAATAGCAGCTGTAGACCCGTAGGTCATGCAATTCTACCCATATGAACCCATGCTTTGATGCATTAAATTGGAATACGGCAGCTTTTCTTACTATGTATTACTACCGCCGCTCTTCTAGAGCCATTTGAAGCCACATGTTTTTGTCGGTTGTCGGTTGTTCGCTAACAATCATTATTATTATTATTATTATTATTATTATTATTATTATTATTATTATTATTTATTTTTTCACAGCTTTCTGGTACATGTTTGAGGAGTCATACAGATATTTCTATCAAAGCATGATTTCCGTAGTACATTATTTTTAACAAAAAATATTTATTTTAAGAACTTATTAGAAGGTAAACATTTCTACAAATATAAATTTAAACACTTAGTTTATAGATTCAAAAGTATATAATTCTTTAACACATATATTTAGGAACCCATAAATCTTCTGACTAAAGAACACGTGCTCAGGATCACAGCTTTCTATAGATTGATAATAATGTTCGTCTCGATCCCCAGTTTTTTCAGAGAGTGTTTCAGGACGGTAGGTATCACACCTGTTGCTGAGAGGACGATCGGCACAATCTCCACCTCCAATACATGCCACTGCTCCTTTATAACTTGTGCAAGTTCCCTGTACTTTTGAATTTTCTTTTTGTGTGTTGTGTCGAGGTGGCTGGTATCTACAACTGCAATGTCTATCAGCCATACTTTTCTTTTAGATTTATCCCAGAGTATTGCATCCGGCCTGTTATGACGAACTGTTCTGCCGGTCAATACACTTCGGTCCCAGTATAATTTATAGATGTTATTCTCGATGACATTTTGTGGATGGTACTTGTAGTAGGGTGTATCAAATTCACTAGCAGTTCCACATTTCCTTGCAAGTTTGGCGTGGATGATTCGTACTACCATATCGTGCCTCTGTTTATAATCCGTTGGGGCCAGCATACTGCAACCCGTAGTAATGTGCTGGATCGTTTCTTGGCCTACACCACAAACCCGGCAGATATCAGAAGGCACTTCGGGGTCTTTAATAATGTGCTTGAGATAATTTCGTGTTGCAATTACCTGGTCCTGGATTGCTATCAAGAATCCTTCAGTCTCCGGGTAGAAATATCCTATTTTAAGCCACTTGTATGACAAGCAGGCGTCGACATTTGATTTAGCTATTTATGTAGGATATCTACCAAGGAGCGCTTTTTGTATCCATTGTTCTAAGAGCTCGGCTTGTGTTGGTTGTTCGTGTAATACATTTTTTTGTTTAAGGTTGAGTGGTGTATAGTTCTCGTCTACTTGCTGTATCACTCTGTATAGATGAGATGATGAGGCTTTCTCATTGAAATACTCTCATGTCCGTTATCAGTTTTGCATGGAGATTACCAATATTTAAGATACCCTTACCCCCTAATTTCCTTGGTAGTGTTATTCTTTGGATAGAACTTTTTGGATGGTGATATTTGAAGCGAGTCATTTGGACCCTGATAATCCTCTCCAGTGAGTCCAAATCAGTTCTGGTCCATTTTATAATGCCTAATGAGTAAGTAATCACAGGAATGGAATATGTATTAATTGCTGTTGTAATATTACGAGAGTTGAGGTAGGTCTTGAGTATGGTATTCAATCTGTTGGTAAACTCTGTTTTTAACTTCTCTTTTATCTGACTGTGTATAATCATTTTGTTGTATCCCCAAATACTTGTAAAACTTATTCATTCCCAATGCAGTGATGATCTCTCTTGATGCAGTCTCGTGCTCTGTGCTGTCTGTGAATTTTCCCCTTTGAATCCTTTGTATTTTGCATTTTCTATGCCAAACTGCATGCCTATATCACTAGAGAACCTTTCAGTGATATATATTAGCTTCTTCAGACCCTGTAGTGAGCCAGAGTATAGTTTTATGTCATCCATGTATGCCAGATGAGTGATCACACAATTCTCTTGACCTTTCAGTTCAAATCCCAGTTTGGTGTTGTCCAATAAATATGACAGGGGGTTAATAGCCAGGCAGAACCAAAACGGACTGAGGCTATCTCCTTGAAATATTCCCCGCTTAATCTTCAAAATCTTTGAGACTACTCTCTCGTTCCCTGAATGCATGTGTATTCTCGCGCACCAGTGGTTCATTACATACTTGAGGAATTCCACAATCATAGAGTTTATACCATGTATTCTAAGGACATGGTTGAGCCAATCGTGAGGGACCATGTCGAATGCTTTTTTATAATCAATAAAACAAGTATACAGGTTACGCTTTCTTCCACATGCCTGAGTCATGATAACACTGTCTATTATTAACTGGTCTCTACTTCCCAATAAGCCCTTGCAGCTACCTTTTTGGGTCTTCGATATGTTATTTTGTGTACAATGTTGTTCGATGATCGTATGTAGACAGCCAGTCATGATCTTATATAATGCATTAAGGAATGTGATTGGTCGGTAATTCCCTGGATGTGTAGTGTCATTTGTTTTTGGTTTTAAATATGTAACACCTTCACTCAAGATGTCTGGAGTTTCTTCCGGATTTTTCAGGTTATGATTCACAAGGGTCAAGATCTTTTCATGGAGACATGTGAATCTCTTGAACCAGATGTCATGGAGCCCATCAGGACCAGGACATTTCCAGTTAGCCAGCTTACGAATAGTAGCCTCTAAGATATCCATCGAAATTTCATTGGTTTCCATGTGTCTGATAGTAGCAGTAGGGTTCGTAACATCACTCATCCATGATGTCTTGTCTTGAAAGTGGCTTTCTGTTGACCATATTCTCCCCCAGAATTCTTCTACAGCTCACTTCCCTGGCAGCTCGATGCTTTGAATTTCTCCGTTCAATCTCCTATAAAAAACTTTTTGGTTTCTATTGAAAGTTTGGTTATCATTTTTTCCGCTTTAAACTCTTATTATAGCGTCTCAATCTTTGGCTGTAAAGGCTAAGTTTTTGTTTCAAAGTATCTATATATTCTAGGATATACTCATTTTCAGGATTGTACGCTGCGGGTTTGCGATGCATTCTCATAAATTTTTCATCTTTTTCATCTTTTTGCCTTTATTTCCCCGCAGATAGGCTTCCAGAACCGCTATATCAGATCTGAGCCGTTTTATTCTCCTCTCCAGCCTTATCTTCCAGGGTGTTTCATGCTGTTGTCGGTGCGCTTGTTCTCGACTTTCAATAATTTTCCCACCATTTGCCTTTACAATTGCCATTCTTTGGTTTTCTAATGAGAGAAACGAAAAATTACTGTAAAAATATAGTAAAAGAGTTAAGCTTCGTCCTATATGGGAACTTTCGTTGAAACATTTAGTGCCATTTTTACGAAAATGGTGTTTAAGCCTTAGTGTAAATGCGAAATTTGAAGCATTTTTTACACAAAACCTACATTTTTTGAAAAAAAATATTCGAAGGTATTTGAAGCGCTTCTACTCACGAATAGAATAATATGTACAAATTGCTGAAAATGTGCGTAAAATGCGCGCATGAGAGACATTTAAAAAAATTGTGTAATTTAAAAATGCAAAACAAAAGAAAACAGCAAAATTAATTTTGTCGTCTTAAACAGAGCAATTTGCACAATCCGTACGAAAAATTTCAAGAAACAACTAAAACCGTTTTTGAAAAATTGACGTTTGAATGTTTATGAAAATACAGGAATTTTGAGCTGTTTTCACAGAATTTTTGAGTTTCCGAGTAATTTTATATGACATTATTTAAAGCACTTGCACTATTAGATGCAATAATGTAAACAAATCGTCGCGAATGTAAATATTAACGACGTGAGAAGCTGGTCAAAAAAATACATTTCTGAAATTTTTGTTAAAACAAGAGTAGGGCTTTTATGATATTACGATATGGCGTTTATGTCATCTAATGGAGTACATTTAGCTGTATCCCTACTACTACACTTTTGTGTAAAGAAAAAATTTGGAACCCTTTACGAGAAAGTATTGTTTTTATTGTTTTTGGAAATTGCACATATTTCTCGCAATATGTCGAGAAAATTACTAAAATTTTCAAAACAATGAACACGACCATAATGAAAGAACTAATTATAAACAACAAATTTTATTTGAAGAAAAAAATCTCTATCTTAATTTTGTAGTGGTAGGAAGACGACTAAAAAATTCAAACTTTTGTAATTTTCGAAAATTCAGAGTTAACCGTGTAAATCTGACATATGTCACCTTTAAAAGTGTATTTTATTCTTTTTTTACAAGAAATTTAAAGAAAAATGAGCCGTTTTCCAGAAAAGTTTGAAAATGTCCCAGAGACTTGTTGTGAAATATCCCCAAATTTTTAAGAATATTTTTCAAAATCTCAAAGCTTCAACTCCAGGCAAATGGACAGGGGTTTCTTCAAGTTCGACGAAATCCTACGTATGGTTTACGCGCTAGTAGTGTTCACAGACGGACGAACGTTTTGCCGTCAATTGATGCCGTCAAATGATGACAAATCGAACAGTTCACCACAACACCTGACATAACACTCATAAATAGAAGGAAAAACGTATGGTTTGGGGATGTGGCAGTCGTCGATAGTAGCAATCTTACGACAGGGTATTAGGCGAAGATCCAAAAGTACAAAGAATTGGTCTATATTGTGAAAGAACAGCGGAACATCTTAGAGGCAAAGATTATCCCTGTCGTTCTTTCAGAAACCTTTACGCATCCTTCGGAACACTTTAAAGTACTTACTAGAAACACACAGAATTAAAAAGAATTCCACCAAACCAGCATCCAGAAATCTGTTTTGCTCAGTACATGCTCATTGGTCAGAAATTTTGTGGAAAGTAATCAAATTTTAGGATCTACAACCATGAACGAAAATATATGTTTCTACACTGTGCACATAAATATGCATTTGTCTGTCGTCTGTATGATAACTACTAATTCTGTTTATTGATGTAGAAGTATTTTATAAGGTTTGTTAATAATTTAGTAGTCATGCTTTGATATATGATATTTGTGTGACTTCTGGCTCAGTACCAGTGCATTATTAAATAATAAGATGGGCAGGTTTATGATGTGAAGTGGAATGAAACCTGTGTAAGAGAAAACATTTCAGTGAGGTGAGGTGAGGTGGGGTGCTATGAAGGCTTGTGCGTGTGAAATTATTAATTTGTGAAATGTGTTATTGTAGGTCAATGTAGCTTTAATGAATGTAATAATTTTATAAGCAAGGATTCTGCCCTTTAGCTACGTTCTCACATTTATATGCAGGATTAATAATAAAACTATATATTCTGTACGATGATCTTATAACTGTATATAAAGCAAATCGTGCTGTTATTTTACAGACGACATTCATTTATTATTTTACTTGGAAACTTTAATTTTGAATTTGTTTTACTTTCAGATATCTTCATAGTGTTCCAAATGTTAGTCACAGTATAAGTGAGTGGGATAAATTTTTAGAAAATACTGATAGAAGTGCCTTGCATGAAAAGGCTGTGATTAATTCACGAAAATTTGGAGTGGATTTGAGAGAATGGATTGATAGTTTAACTTCCAGGTAATGTATGAATAAGTAATAAAATATATCCCACCATCCGTCTTATTCTGAAATTTTTCATGTATTATTGGTATCTTACAGATTTTATAAAGTTATTAAAACTTGCTTGGCTTCGTCAAAAAGTGTGTTCAAGCAAGAACTCTGTTTGAACCTGAACGACAGCTGTACTGGAATGAATTGGAGTTCTCTTTATCCCGATCCCAAATGTACCATTACGAACGTTAATGAAACTACAGGACATCTCACCAGGTGATATGTTATTCTTTCTTTCACTGCGTAATTTAGAAAACTTAAATCTAAAACGTGAAGCAGTGGGGGAATTGCTCCTAAACATTAGAGTATAATATTAAATAAAAGCTGGTTTTCAATTTGTGTGAAAAACTAAAAATGGCCGGAAAGTGACTTAAACCCTTGTGATCATGCGCCATAGATTTTTACTCATCTCAATAATAATAATAATAATAATAATAATAATAATAATAATAATAATAATAATAAGTAGGGCCCGGAAGTTTGGTCAAATTGGTTTTTTATTATTGTTACGATTTTATGACTTTAAACAATAGAAATCATTAATTGTACTGCAGGAGTTGTTTTTGCTAGATTTTAGATGCTGAGAAAACATTCACGAACACTCAGAATCTATATTACCACAGTTCGGGACACGAAATTCCAAGATTCAGGATTGCATCAAGCGAGCCTCAAGCCGATCTTTCCTTTTCCTTTCCCTTTTCCCGTCCGTTTGCCTTTCCTTTCTTTTTCCTTTCCTTTCCTTTTCCTTTTTTCTTCCGTCCTGTTTTACCTACCTGCCTTCTTGCCTGCCTACCTTATTTCTTTCCGGGGTTGAAATCAAACTATGCCCGGGAACAGCACAGATCACATTATGCACAAATCAAACTATGCTCGGCAATATTTCCAGGTATTTTCAAAACAGCAAACATTTTTAAAAATAAACACATTTAAAAAAAGGAACAAAAATGAAATTGAACATTACTGACCAATTCCCCTTTTGTCAGTTTCTCAAAAATATTAGAGAGGCTTTTCTATACGCGAATGGAAACTTTTCTCGAAAAAAACGAAGCGTTTTCAGACTCACAACAGGGTTTTAAAAAACCCAAATCCATGGAAACTGCCATTTCTTCGTTTCTTAAAATGTTGCTTCATCAGTGGACCAAAATGAAGCATTTAGTGAAATATTTCTAGATCTTTCGATAGCTTTTGACGTTATTGACCATAACATCTTGCTCTCAAAATTACCTTCATATAGAATTCGTGTTATTGCCCAAGATTGGATTAACCTCGTACCTTAACATCAATCTTAAAGAGTATAAATACTGTACTGGCAGGAAAGGACATTATTTACTTGTTTCCAATTCTCTGCCAATTGAGCATGGGGTCCCGCAAGGTTCGATCTTAGTTCCTATCCTGGTTCTTCTGTTATAGGTAAACGATATGCCCTCATCTATTAAAAATGGAAGAACAGTTCTTTTTGCCGATGACATGAATGTTCTCAATATCAACAATTCACTACAAGAAATCCACATACATGTACGTTACTTTACAACGCATTGCCAGATGACATGAAACAGTTAAAATCGGTACACAAGTTTAAATTGAAAGAAAAATGTTTTCTGCTACATAAGTGTTTCTATACAATTAGAGACTATACTTATTATCAAAAAGAAAAATAATGTTTATATTAACGAAACAATGATATATAATGCATTAGCTTATATTTGTATTGTATATTTTTTTAAATATTTAATATGCCTGTAACAAGTAATGTACTTCAACTTCCGGGTCAATGGGTCAGGTTTTGTCCAGTTTCCCTGAGTAAATTAATTCGCGTGGCGTTAGACCGCTCCCTCAATTCGAGTGACTTAGGGGACCGCTCTTAGAGAGTGAACTTTCACACAATCGAATTTCCGGCATCCATTTAAAGTGAAATAGTTCCTGACCTCTAATGTAAAATGTCAAAATGATATTTCTGGGTTTAGGGAATATACATTAATTTTAAAGCATAAACCTTGTGGAAGCAAATGTTAACTGACAATTCATAACATTAAAAACAATGATACTCGTAACTTAAATTATAATATGGCGACCTAAAAAACAGCAAGGGGATAAATACATACCCTATGGAGGTTAGAGGTTCTAATATTCTCTTTTTTTAAATACAGATCTGAAGAGGTCCAGCATGTTTGGACAAAATGGCAACCAATTAAATATTTTTAAATTTTCTTGAAATAAAAACAGCTTTTCTCATTTCACCAGCCATTCCACCCACCCAATTATATAATAGAGCATCAATCATACATCAATCATTACATTGCGTGAAGAGGGTACAAAAAATTATCATTGTCACAATGAGGTACTTTTGATAGGAATTGGTTATACTAAGCACGTGCTGTTGATAATATAATACATCACTAAATTTTTGTTCCAACAGAATGTACGTGTGTGTACACATACATATATGTATCAAATCATGTCTTTTTTCATGAGTATTCTTTTATTTCAATTTTCGATCAAATACAAATAATGTTTGACACTAATTTTTGTCTTATTAACTGCAGTTATTTTTTTTTATATTTCTACGCACCTTTGCTTATAAATACGTGCATTCTTATAGTCTATATTTTTAAGCATTACAGAATAGTGGAAAAGTAATAGATGGAAATGATCAAAAACACTCTTTTTCCCTGTCCCTGGTAACGAAAAAGTGGATAACTCCAGTTGCTAACTATAGAAACTAGAGGTGCTACAGAATGGTACAGACTTTCTCCTGCCAAATTTTTCTAATTTTCTTGGTGTGGTCTAGCTTTAAGGTCGTGCCCCATTCTCTGGCCAGCTGCTATCTATCATCGCTCATAGTACTTTTCTTGACAATTTCTCAACTTATTGCTTTCCTTGTAGTACAACTGAATCATTACTTCAAGAATATTAAAGAAGAGTAAAAACTCGTCCAAAACATAAGTTTTTATTTAAAAAATCGTAGTCGTTTCTAAGAAAATGGCGATTAAGCATTTCTGTAAATTCGAAATTTAAGCTCTTTTTCAACGGAATATATTGAGTTTTCGAAAAACTTCATTTGAAGTCATTTCAAGCACATCCACTCGCAAATGTAATAATGCATACAAATCGATGGAAATGACCATATTAACGGCGTGAGAGGTATTTCAAGAAAATAACATTTGTGTAATTTTTGAAGAAATCGCCTTTAATGTAAATTTTACAGACGTGAGAGATAAGTCAAAAAAAATCATTATTGAAATTTTTGAAAAAAACAAAATAATACAGCATTATGGTGTTTGTCACGGCATAAGGTTCGTTTGGATCTAACCTTACCAAAAAATTAAAGAAAAAGTTTGGAGTCGTTTTTGAGAATATCTTGTTTTTGTAATTTTTTAAAACTGCAAATATTTCACGCAATATTGCACGAAAACTTCAAAAATTTACAAAAATCTACGTAATCTAATTGAAAGAACTAATTACGCACCACAAATTTCATTTGAAGGAAAAATTCATTTCTTCAATTTTGTAATTGTAGGAACACGCAGGAAAATTCAAACTTTTGCAATTTTGGAAAATTCAGAGTTAACCGTAAAATTCTGACCTATGCCACCTTTATAACTGTATTTTGCACTTATCTTACAAGAAATTTAATGAAAAAATTTGGAGCCGTTTTTGAGAAAAATTTGAAAATGTCCGTGGAACCGTAGTACCCCCAAATTTTAGAGCCAGATCGACATAGGATTCTTCAATTTGGAAAAGATCGTACTTGTGGTTTAGGCGCTAGTAGTGTTCATAAGCGGACGGACGGACTGTTTGCTTCCAATTGGTTTTTCGGCATCAAAGACCCACAAAACAGGGATAACAATATATATATATATATATATATATATATATATATATATATATATGTATGTATATATATATATATATGTATGTATATATATATATGTATGTATATATATATATATTACGATTCTAAGTGAATTAAACGTCTGGTATTATTTCAACAAAACCGTTTATTTTTGTTTCTTAACACAATCGCTGAAAATACTTGATTATTTATTTACACTACACTTCTCTTGATTATTTATTTATACTGTTCACTTTTCTCTTACACACACAGTCCAAAGTACTGGCCACAGTTCGATGCACTGACCACGGTTCACGTCACTGAGCACAATCACTGCACTGCTATTCACCACGATGCACACACTTCACAGTTCAGCTTCCACTGCGGACTTAAGACTGACTCGCGGTCGCTGGCCGCCGCGTATTTATACTCGGCGAGTACCGTCGAGAACTTTCCGGACCCCATGAACGTTCTGGAATAATCTACTGCAGGAACCGCCGGCAGATGACGCAACCCGCGCTCACAGGCAGCTCGTGGTGGCGCCGGCAGATGACGCAATCCGCGCGTTCAGGTAGTTCGTGGTGGTGCCAGCCGGTGACGCAATATTCGTTACTATATATATATATATATATATATATATATATATATATATATATATATATATATATATATATGACCGTACTTACCTCAGTTTCCCGAATTAGGGATTCAAGTTGACCAAGCAAGTACTTACCACATATTAGAATTTTATGCAAGATATGCTGTTATCGAAATGATTAAGGACAAGGGATCGTTCTAGGGGGGAGCGCCTTTACTAGGAGGATTTTGGCTCTAGGTTTGTTACTTTTCTCATTCAATTCACGATGCTCCAAGTTGCACATTACAATTATTCATTTATTCACAAAAAAATCGAGAATGTTTAACAGTTAAATCTTTATTACATAATCGCATGCTATTAACGTGATTAACATCATTACTGATCAATACTGTTTAGAATATACCTAACCATCCGGGAGCTCCCACACTCTTATACAATAATGAAATACCAATATTCTATATCCATCAGTTTTACATTCAGAGTTATTACCTAACATCAGCCAGTTAGAATATATCCCTCTCTGAATATTTGTGATTGTTCATCGTTATGTCCTCTGCCCATATTATACACTCTGAAGCGTACGATTGCAATAATTCAACCCGACTTTCACGAATATTACGAACTTCGTTACTTATCGGAGGATCCCGCATTCCTGTCGTGGGAATAGAGCCGCCTCTGCTAATGTCCTCGACGTCGCCGAGCCGTGGTAGCCACTCGTCCCGCCGACTGCGTGTTGTCCACGTGGTCGCCGTGCCGTACCCAGCGTTCTGCTATTTAACCATTCACTTCCAAAGTCTGGGCACGAATTCGGTCTTCTTATGGCGATGTACTGGCTCGGAGTCGTTAATTTCTCCTCACACTAATAGTTTATGGCCCACGTACACCGCTACACCACGTACCTGATTATTCTTGTTCATTGGCGCTCAGAACCTAATACTTTTGTCCGATGCTTTTATCCAATACTCCGAGTTCTCGTCTAATCACATGACAACACTTCTACGCGTCTTTTGTCCTCGACATTACTCTATTTCATTCTCTCATGGCTCGTACATATTACTACACCACATGTTTTCACTTCACTTAATAGTTTTTGTTCATTGACGCTCGGAACACAATACCTTTTAGTTTTATGCTTTTGTCCAATGCTCCGAGTGCTCGTCTAATCACATATCAACACTTCCACGCACCTTCACCTCTCGATGTTGCCCGATTTCACTCTCTCGCCTCACACACGCCACACAGTCCCGTGCGCGCCATTCGTCATGTCTCTTCTTGCTTCCCTCCGAACCGCCTGCCTCTTCCCACCGGCCGTGATTCGTTCCCGGAAAAGATCGATTTGCGGTCTCTTATACGCGCCAGATTTGAATTGGCAATCTCCATTCCTTTTCTGTTTGACGACCAAATGACCGTTAGATCATTATATATATATATATATATATATATATATATATATATATATATATTTCGACTGATGTACATCTTTATTATGAAAATACAAGCAATGCAAACATTTTGTTACGGGTCATGGGAATGAAATCGCCCATTCGTCCGTATACACAGGTGCAGGCAAACATTGTTTTCGTTAATCAATTAAAGTTCACTAGTGGATATTACAAGTAAAGTAAAATTGCAAAATTTTTATTGTTATTACTTTCACAGTTTGTAAAATTGTTGAAACTTTGTAATGGTAATCTATGAACTTGGAACGTGTCACCTGAAATATCATTGTAAAAAATTAATTGTTCTTATTTCTAATACATTTTTCAAAAGTTGCTGATTTTCTGTTACGTTACTGATGAGATTACCGCTATCGCGTCCCAGTAATATTAATTGCAAAATTGTAATAATTGATATTGTTAAAACATATTGTAAATAAACTGAATAGCAATTTTAATTGGTTTTGGTTTGTTATATAAACACACACACGCACTAAAAGAAGAATAAATTTGAAAATCTTAAAATGTAACTAATCAAATTATTTAACTTTAAACGAGCTACTAAGACAAAGAAATTGATAAAAAATGTGTAAATAAACTTAAAGAGATTCATAGTTTGTAGTTAGAAAATTTCAACGCCGGTACAATTTTCAAATTAAAATTTTTAAGTGGATCACGGTGTCCTCGAATGTATTATCTTCCCAACATTTATTAAGTGTTAGTATGACCCTAGGGAAGCTCTCACTCAATCCTAAGAAACTCCTGGAACTTTGACTTTAACACGAATATCGGTAAATATGACACCGCAAAGTATAAGGCACCGTTTTTTCACAGGAAAGATATCGTGCTTGTTTTCTAGTGTTTAATTGTGAAATAATTTTTATCCTATATAAAATAAACGAATGACAAATATTTTCTACCTAGAAGATTTTCTACTGAATATATGAATGTGCATCAAACCTCATAATCCATTTGGTTTTAAATCAACACGGAAAACACCACAGTTTCATTGAACTCTCAAGCCTCAAAATCCGAAAATTGATAATTTTTCCTTATTTACATGAAATGCTAGTTCATATTTTTTTAAACTATTTAAAAGACGTGTGCATTGTGCTCAAGTATTGCAAGTGCAATATTATTCGCAAAATTGTCTCAAAAGATGTGAGGGATGGATAAATTGATTTTAGGTCATATGATGATTATGATTAGGGTGTAAGGAAACTTCAACATCTAAGGTCACGGGAACCCATGTCAATTTGTTTTAAGAACATAGATCCACTGTGACAGAGATAAGTTAAAATAACTTTCATTAATTACAAGATAAAATGAATAAAAATATAGTAGTCTGAATAATTGTAAAATAAAATATCTGACTAAAGAAAATATTAAACGCTAACATTGCAAAATCAAAACAAACAAGCTAAGAAAAGTTAACATTGCAAAATCAGTTTATGAAAGGCATGTTGATAATCTTCCTCTTCTCGGAGATTAGAATAAAAAATCCATTTTCTGCAAGAAAGTTAAAGAGAGGAGGAGGAGATTGCAGAGATTTCATACGGAGATTTCCCAATTGTTACCCAGCATCTCCTTCAGAGTGTTTGCAAGGCGATGCCTTCCCCGTTTACCTCTTACATTATCGCAGGGCTCATGGGCATGCTCTACGCTACGGTATGGTCTATTCTTCATTTCTAGCAAAAATATGGTGAGTCACTGCAGAGATGTCAATGTGAGAAGTAGCCATGACGGATCCGAAGGCTAGTGAGGTTTACCTCCTCGCGCCTAGAGCGACGAGATTACGAAGGTCGGACTTTATGGAGTTCTTGATTCTCGTGAGTTTGAAATAAGGGGCCTGCCACTCTATTTACCATGCTCTCAGAATACATACTCTAAAGGCGCTACAGTTGTCCACACACGGACCGACAGACGTAAGGGGGATTGATTGATAGTGATTCCGGGCGCATCAACGGCTAAGGGCATTATTCCCGTAAGTACATGTGTTTTGCTCGGGAGGTAGCTGTCCCCCCTCCTAGATGACAAAATCCGGCGCCGACCCACCCTAGTTTAGCCGGGGTTTTCCCAACCAGGTACCTCCCATCGAAAGGGCATCGCCTTAGACGGGACAAAATCTAAGCTCCCCACCTGTCTCCCAGAATGTGGTGCATATACGAGTAAATATGTGTAAGTAACCGGTAGTATAGGACAAGGAATAGAAAGAAAGCATGTCGCGCGGTCCGTGACCCGTTTGGTAGGATACTGATCAGGCATTCGCCTGTGTTGGTCAGAGAAACCCAGGAAAACTACCGATCAAAGCAGCCGCCCGCTAGATTTCTCCTTCGGAAAGCGACTAAATTCGAACAAGCTTTCTGGCTAGTGTCGAAAATCTTGCCAACATCAGGAAGCAAACCAAGGACCTCCCGGTCAGTGGCACTACAATGACATTAGTTGATACCCTGAGCCACTCCTCCCGGTCACCCGTTAAGGATATCTAAGTCCATGGGTAGTGTACATATTGTATTTAAATTTCATGTTAGATCGCGGAGTTTACATAATCGGTTTATACATAGGGGATTTTTTCTAAATTTAGCAACAGAATTTATTCACTTTTTCGTTAAAGAGCACAGCAATAAGAGTTTTTCTTAGGGGAAAATTAGCCGTTTTCCGGCGCACGATTACACAACTTTCTCTTCGTACGAAGTATTCGTAAGTCGAGAAAAGGAAAATCTATCTTCAATATTGTATTCATTGGAAGACGCCGAATAAAATGTAAATTTGGGCAATTTTCGAAAGATCAGGGATTTCAGCAAATAAGAGAACTGCGCCATTTTGTGTAAGTATTCCCGTCGAGGTGGGTTGGTCCACGTCCTGACGGGGGAATGCAGAGAGGGCTCTCAAGTACTCCTTTCTTTCGCCAATCATTTTTCTTCTTCCCCATTGTCCATTCTTAGTCTTTTGTAACATCCTGTTTCTCTCTTCTTCCTCTTCTATTTCACTGGCCCCCTCTGTATGCTGAACACCCACCCATGTGTTTGCCGTGCATGGCGACCCGTGTCGGAGGGAATGTGTGTCCTGGCGGTTGAGAGGTCTGTTTGTTTCCTAGCACTCACCTTGTGCGACGTTCGGCTTTGCACTGAGGGATACGTTGTGTACGTAGATTGGGGAACATTCCTTGTAGGCTTCAATACGCTTGCTTTGGCCTCGGACTCTTCTAGACGGGCGGTCGGGAGCTAACCCACTCCCGATCAATCGGCTTGGACTAGGTCTTGTACCGAACTCCAGGGTGAGCGGGGGGATCCACGGCGGGGCAGCGCTGTGACATCTCCCTACTATATCTCTGTGCCAACCCTGGCACCCCAGTGGGGTGTCCCCTTGTTGGAATCCATGGTGGGTGGGGAGCACGGAGATGAATCGTCTTCTACTCTATGGAGCAGAAAATAAACCCCCCGCCCTCCTCCGCAAGGAAGAGGAGATGTTTTGATAGAACTATCGATTTGAATAGTTTTTTCGCAAAAGAAGATGATCGACCGAAGAAGCCCCGTTTCCTCCTCATGGCATGCGCCGAGGAAGGGAAAACTTTTAAAAGTACAAGTGCTGTCCGTCTGGCGCGAGCCATTGAAGACGAGTTTGGTAAGCTCCAAGCGGTCGTGCGACAAAGAAATGGTACCATTCTCTTTGAAGCACGCACCGACGAACAAATTGGAAAAATTCAAAAAACCAAGCAGATTGCCGGCATCCAGGTGGTAGTCACGAATCACCCGACTTTGAACTTGTGCAAAGGCGTGGTAAACCACGAGGACTTTGCTTCTGAACGTGACGAAGATCTGAAGAGTTTTGGAGTCACTGAAGTGTATAGGATCAGACGGAAGGAGCAGGGCAAATTAATCCCCACTTCGACCCTGATCCTCACATTTGACCGTCCGTCCCTTCCAGAAAAAATAAGTACTGGTTTTTACAACCTCCGTGTGCGACAATATGTTCCGAACCCTTTGCGTTGTTTCAACTGCCAAAGGTTTGGTCATACTCAGCAACGCTGCATGTCGGTTAGTGCAGTATGCGGGAAGTGCGGAACACCAGCGCACGACCCACAACCCTGCGACAGACCACCGCACTGTCTTAACTGTGAAGGCAACCATGCAGCCAATTCCAACCAGTGTCCAATCTATCTCCGTGAAAGGGAAATCCAAAAGATACGAGTGACACAAAAAGTTTCTTTCCCTGAGGCGAAGCGTCGATTCCAAGCAAGGAATCCAGTAGACATGTCACGGTCCTTTTCCTGCACTTTAAAAGCTAGGCCCCCGGTGGTAACCGTGAGCTGCCAAACCCAATGCACTCCAGTCCCAGCAGCGCATTTCTCCTGCCAGCTTGCTCCTATAGACTTCCCTGAAGATGCGGCCTGTATCCAAGGGGGAAAAGTTATTATACCAACCAAATACAAAATAAACAGCAAAAAACTCCCGCCACCGAAAACGTCTACTGAGCCCCCTATAGAAACAGATTCCAATCAGAAATCGACACCAACTCAAAATTCGTCGCCCAAGTCTCGTCCTCCTCCCACTGCCGAGACTCACACTGAAAGATCTTCCAACCCTTCTAGATCTCGGTCACCTGTGTCAAAACACCGGGACATCCCCCTGACACTGGCGACCTTATCCAGCAGCAGTCAGGACGACTCTGCTGTTGATGAGGAGCACCTCAAGAGCTCCTTTTTTACGAAGGTGAGAAAGAAAAAGAAGGCACCAAAGAAATAATAATTTCCTTGAATGGCTCTCTCATGGAACTTGAACGGTTTTCGCATACATTTAGAAGAATTGAAGCTCATACTCTCCCGCCACAGACCATTTATAGTCTGTCTCCAGGAAACTCATCTTCTTCCTAACCACCCCCTCCGCCTGCGCGGATTTCAAACCTATGGGTTTGACCAAGATGCCGGACTTCGTGCTCACGGAGGTGCCGCGGTTCTTATCCGAGACCATCTGTTTTCTGAGGAACATATCGTTCGAACCGACCTTCAAACCGTGTGCGTCCGTATATATCTGCCGTCCTTTTCATTGACGGTGTGCAATATATACATTCCTCCTGGCCAAGCCGTGTCACAAGAGGAACTCGAAGAAGTTGTTTCTCAGCTGCCCGCCCCTTTTCTTATTGTGGGTGACTTTAATGCCCACAATCCCGCCTGGGGTAGCACGAGGTCATGTCCCAGAGGTACTATTGTCGAAAATATTATTGACCAGCAGAACCTAATTCTTCTGAACTCTCTATCTACCATCTTAGAGTAGACTGTTCTTGATGACTTACATGGGAGTGACCACTTTCCTACCATGGTACGCTTCAATATTCCTAGTTTAGACGCTACCCGTTCACCTCGCTGGGTAATCCATCGAGCTGACTGGAATACATTCAGCGAGGAAATAAACATTCCAGAGAACCGTTCAAGTAACGTCGATGCCTTAGTCGCCCAATCCACTGACGCCGTTCTTCGTGCAGCCACCATTGCAATCCCGAAGTCTGCGTGCTGTCTACGACACATCCCTGTGCCTTGGTGGAATAAGGACTGCTCTAGAGTGGTCAGCGCGCGAAAAAAGGCACATGCACGTCTTAGACATTTTCCAACTGTGGACAACCTTATTGAATACAAAAGATGTAGGGCGAGGGCAAGGAGAATAATTGTAGAGAGCAAAAAGGAATCGTGGAGAGCATACGTCTCCTCTCTGAACTGCCACGCGCCACCATGCCTGGTATGGAGAAGAATCCGCCAGATAAAAGGACACTCTTCTCCAAACACGGTGCCATGTCTTCTCAAAA
The DNA here is from genome assembly GCA_011170035.1 of Teleogryllus occipitalis. Classification (NCBI taxonomy): domain Eukaryota; kingdom Metazoa; phylum Arthropoda; class Insecta; order Orthoptera; family Gryllidae; genus Teleogryllus; species Teleogryllus occipitalis. The sequence goes on from BLKR01001796.1 coordinate 187,271, forward strand.
ATGGTGAAATGATCACTTCTCCAGATGAGATTGTAGAGGAACTTGCCACGTACAATGAACAGATGTCAAGCTCGGCGAACTACGCTCCTGATTTTCTCTTGATCAAAGAGAGGATGGAGTGCCGTCCGCTGGAATTCTCCTCCAGAGAGACTGCCGATTACAACATTCCTTTTTACATGTCGGAATTGCGCTGCGCTCTTGCATTGGCGAAAAGAACTGCCCCAGGTCCTGATGGTATACACAATCTAACGCTACAACATCTTCCTGATGAGGCAATGCAATTCCTTCTCCTCTTGTTTAATCGTATCTGGGAAGAGCACACCATTCCTGCTCAATGGCGAGAAGCCATAGTCATTCCAGCTTTGAAGGACGGAAAAGATCGGTCGTTGCCATCGAGCTACCGACCTCTCGCTCTCACCAGCTGCCTGTGCAAAGTATTGGAACGGATGGTAAGTCAGCGCTTGGTCTGGACCCTGGAGCGCAGAAACCTGCTCCCACCAATCCAGTGCGGCTTCAGGAAACACCGGTCAACCTTGGACCATCTTGTCACTTTGGCAACCGAAATATCAACCTCTTTCGTCTTGAGACACCTTGTGGCCGTACTATTTGACATAGAGAAGGCCTACGACACCACCTGGAGGTATGGCATTTTGCGAACCTTGCACTCGTGGGAATTAAGGGGGAAGCTCCCCTTATTCCTCCAAAATTTTTTATCGAACAGATCATTCCGAGTTCGCATTAGTGATAAACTGTCTAGCAGTCACCCTCTCGAAAACGGCATTCCCCAAGGGTCGGTGTTAAGTGTCACTCTGTTTGCCATTGCCATAAACAGTATAGCGTCGTGCGAGAACCAGTAAAGGCGTCGCTGTTTGTGGACGATTTTGCCATCCATTGTTCGTCCAGTAGCATCAGTGTGATCCAGAGGCAACTCCAACTGGTGCTCAACAAGCTCCATGAATGGAGCTTGTCAACAGGTTTTTAATTCTCGCCTAGTAAATCTACTGATGTACACTTCTGCCGAATATATCACTTGCACAGCGATCCAGTTCTCTACCTGGGAGGGAATCCGCTTTCATTCGCCGACTCTGCCAGGTTCTTGGGACTTACGTTTGACAAGTCCCTAACGTGGCGTGCTCACATCCGCACACTAAAATCGAGATGCGTCTCCCCCCTCAATCTTCTTCGACTGCTGAGTGGTACGTCTTGGGAAGCCGACCGCACTACCCTATTGCGGTTATATAAATCACTCATCCGCTCAGTTTTGGATTACGGTAGTGAAGTGTATGGTTCGGCAGCCTCTTCCACTTTTCGGCCCATTAACACCATTCACCACGCTGGTATCCGCCTTGCAACAGGTGCATACCGCACCAGCCGAATTGAGTGCATTCTAGCTGACGCTGGGGAGCCATCCCTGGAAAGAAGGCGAGCTATTCTATTATCGTCCTATGGAGCTAAAGTGTCGGGTCTCCATAGCCATCCGTGTCGCCGAATTATTATCCACCCACAATATGAATCATAGTACATACTTCGAACATCACTACCCCAGCCCCCAGGTATACGATTAAGAAATCTTTTGCGGGGACTTAATGTCGAACATCCCACTCCTGTAAAGCCCCCAAGCGACCTGATCCCCTCTTGGAAGCTTCTGCTCCCCAATATTGACCTCAGACTCTCCAATCTTTCCAAACATATCGCTAGTCCTCTGGTTTACCAGATGCAGTTTCAGGCTATGAGGGAAGCCTATCCCGACCATCTATTCTTATATACAGATGGTTCATCGTGCCACGATGCAGTGGCAGGTAGTTTTTATTGTATCAAGACCACCAAATCATATCGACTACATTCCCAGTGCAGTATATTTACTGCCGAGATGTATGCAATTCTGGAAGCCCTGAAATACATCGAGTCAGCGAGGCTGCGGCGTGTTGTTCTCTGTTCTGACTCTCTCAGCTCCCTTCAAGCTGTCTCACGCCCGTCGTCAGACTACCTGATAAAATCAGTTCAGAACCTCATTCATCGTCTTCGGTCTTGCCACTATGACCTGGTCCTTAGTTGGGTTCCAGGCCATGTGAACATCACAGGGAACGAGCTGGCCGACCGAGCGGCGAAATCAGCGACCCGTAGGATACACATTGACATCCCTGCTGTACCATTGTCGGATGTTAAGGCTTCGTTGAAACGATCCGTACTTAGAGCGTGGCAAACAGTGGCACAATACTACTTTTAAACTTAGCGCGATTAAGAATTCCGTAAATCCTTGGCGCTCCTCATCCCGCTTCTGTAGGCGCGAGGAAGTAATTTTAACCCGCCTTCGTATTGGACATTGCCACTTTTCCCATAGTTTCCTCCTTCGAGGGGAAAGTCCTCCCATCTGTGACACATGCCGGACGGTTCTTTCTGTGGAACACGTCCTGCTACATTGTACAAAATTCGATGACAGCCGACGATGGCATAGCCTGGGCAACTCGCTACGGGAGGTGCTTGGGGACGACGATTCTGCACTCTCAAAACTCTTTTGTTTTTTGAGAGAAAGTGGAATACGTAATTTTATTTGAGTGACATGGACAATATTTTATGTAGTTTGTTTTGTGGCCCCTTTACAGCCAATTTTACATTTTATGATAAATTTTACGAGTCTGTTATATTTTCCTTCTGCCTTATTTAGTCGTACACTATTGCAGGATTCATGCTCTTTTAAGTAATGTTCATGCTTTTAATTAGCGGGTAAGTTGCTTTTGCAAACTTACTTAATCTACCCTTTTAAATACTTTGACATGGGCGCCAATGACCTTGGCAGTTGAAGCGCCCTTTAAACACTAAGTAATCAATCAATCAATTGTGTAAGTGTTCTTTACGCTGCCCGAGGAGAAAAGTTGAATTAGAAAATCGGAACCGTTTTTGAGGAATGTTTAAAAATGTTGAGTGTTCTTATAAAGTACCTCCAAAATCAAAATACCCGTTTCAAACTCGCAGGCCTGGAGTTCGTTCAGGTATAGGAAAATACCAATTTGGAAGAACATTGAAATGTTTAGGCGCTGTCGTTCACCGCAGACTGACGGACACACGAACGTTTTGCGGTAAATAGAGTTGATTCTGTTTACACGTGTCAGAGGAAGTAATTTACTATACATAGGAACCAGATTTGTCCATATTTTCGTTACCAGGGCTCGACAATAGGAATTTGTCTGTCGAAAAATCGCAGATTTCGGCTCCACGGCTAGAATATTCTTTATACTACTTACACTGTAAGGTGAGATAGTAAAAACGAAGTTAGCCCAGTATCTTTGAAATAAAATGTACTTTCAAAATGCTAACAACTGATGAGTCCCTATATTCTGAATTGTTTGATGAAAATTCAGTTTGAATATCTTGAGCCCAGGTGAACGTTTTTATAGACTAGTTGTAGATTATGAGATTCCAGTCCTTCTAGTGTCTCTGTGATTCTGTGATCTTTCAGTGATTGTAATACCATTGTAAATACCAATGTTGATATTTTTTAAAATATTTTTTCCTTTTTCTTTCAGGTGGTAGAATTACATCCTGAAGAGAATTCGGATTGAACAGTTTGATTAATGACCCAATATTACTTTTATAAGGAAGGTTCTTGGAATTATATCAGAATAAATTTATATCAATGTGCATATTTTTCAGAACGTCTGGAAATATTCTGAAAAGTTGTTAGTTAATAATATGTTTCATGTTTAAGTTAGAAGAAAATGCCTACAAATATATTTACTTTAAATCAATGGCATTTCAATAATTTATTTAAGACTGGGGACCACATAACTTTAAAAAGAACTCAAAAAATTTTAATTTTCCATATAACATTTTTTAATGAAGCTTCTGTGAACATATCGCAACAAAATTTGTATATTGTGTGTGCAGAATATAGACGTTGATATTTAACATTATTCCATAATATTGTGTACAATTTGTCCATACAATATTTGATGGTATTCCTTATACTCTTTAATATCTTGAGCTCACCAATGCTCCTCATTCTTCATCATATGCCAGTGCATATCTACTACGTACTTTAAGTCTTTGGTGGATGTTGAGGGACTCGAAATGCTTTGTTTTACGTTACAGGGATGGTAAAATCCGAATTTCTGATGGGTGACTTCCTAAAAAAACGTGTTGACCTGTTCTTACAATAGAGATTTCTGAACGTACAAAAAATTAAGACTGTTAGCACACATCGGCGTTAGAATCTGAGTTTCAAATTTGAGAATTTTAAGAGAATATCTGAGTTACCTGTCTTGCAGTGGCGGCTCGTGGTCATACTTAGGGTGTGCAACACCTCTCTTCTCTCCCTTCCTCCCATTCTCTCTCTCTCGCTCTCACTCTCTCTCTCACACACACACACACACATATATATATATATATATATATATATATATATATATATATATATATATATATATATATATGTATGTATATATATATATATATGTGTGTGTGTGAGAGAGAGAGAGAGTGATATATATATAATATATATGTATATATATATATATATATATATATATATATATATATATATATACACACACACATGCCCATACATACAGGCATACATTACAAGCATACACATATATTCATTAACATAAATAATGACCATTTCACTTCATAAGCCATCTTATGAAGTATGATAACATTTTTGAATAGTTTCTTTTATCAGCAAAGAGGGTTGGCCTATTTCTTTTCACTAAACCCGCTTCCACATCGCTCGGCAAGAACCCCTCCAAAATATTTACAACTTGCGTGGTGTTACCGCATGATTCGTCACTTCCAGAACGGTTTTTCAAAGGGTGTCAAGAAACACATTGATTCGAAACTTTTTTACTCGCACTTTTGCTATATTTTCCATAAACTCGCTGTACAAATATAAGGTTAAAGGAACAAGTTTCTATACCCAATACTAAAAAAATCTGGACAGTTTGCCGTCTACACTTTGACGAAACACAAAGGCTGTGTCGCTTCAGGAAATGCTGTTTCTTTTCAGCAATTTTTCTGTGACTTTTTCATTGATGTCATTTTAATATTTTCGATGCTATTCATGGTCAGTTGTACAAACACACTTCACAGAAAAACGAACTCTAACTTCGGTGTTTCAAAACGCATTAAAAAGTAGCTTACTACGCACGTTTACACAATAAATTTGAGTTTTCACATGCTTCGGAATGGATTTGTAATTGCAACTCGCTTTAAAATGTGCAAATAACATTCGATTAACACAATACTTATGAATGCAACACTGCACAGCAATGTGTTTGCGTTTCGCGCACTACCGAAGAATTGTTTTGGAAGGGATGAGAGCTCATTTAAGTGGAGAGATATCTCGCCCTTTCTTCGTTCAATGTCCACTTACTTCTCTTAAAAACTTGTGCTAGCCGAGTGTTATATCTTTACGACATGTCAAGGCACATCCAGAGGTCGCCACTGCGTCTGCGCAAAATAATCCGCACTATCGGAGTCTGCTCCAACCACCCATAAGCGACCATTGTTCTTTCCCCTCCAGCCCCGCGTGACCCGCCGAACTACTCGGCTCGTTGGCATTTGCCACCCCCGTCAAGGTGGCACCCCCACTTTGTTTTTGTTTTTTTAGTACAGAATTATTTAAATTGATATAGAATTAGTACATAAGTAGTAGATAATTATGAGATAGTTTATACTGAGTTTGTGATAAAGGGAAGTGTCATGGTGGACACTTTTCTTTTAAGGTGCACGCAATATTTCCGGTTTTTTGCCTTTAATATCTCTGTTGGGGGACCAGATAAAAGTTTGAAATTATTCAGCGGGAAAGATTACTGGAGTACCAAACTATAGTAGAAATTTCAACTTTGAGATCTGATTTGAAATGGGTTTTAAAAAATCTGAAATGTACGCGAAAGTTGGGTTTTTGAAACTGTTTTTTAATTGTTTATAAATCGAGTACAAAATTATTTATTATGGTACAAAATTAGTACATAATTAGTAGATAATTATGGACAAGTTGAGTTCTCATTTGTGAAAAGTGGGGGTGTCAGCTTGACGTCAAGCTGGAACCCCCACTTTTGAATGCCGTTTTTAACGGTTTATAGTTTAGTACAAAAATTTTTATTTTGGTACAAAGTTAGTACATAATTAGTACAAATTTATAGGCTAGTTGTTATTGAATTCCCGTAAAGTGGGGGTGTCACCTTGACGGAGGTTTTGCCGAGTGTGCTCTACCTGGCTGTCACGAAGGGCATTGGCGGCGGACTGTCAATCGCAGCTTCCGAACGGCGCGTTTTGAAATACCATGTTTAGGAAACGCTCTGAGAGGACTTGTATTCCCTCTTGCTAAGAAATGTTTAAGAAAAATTGCATCGCAATTGTTTGGGTGTGCACATGCGAACGTGCGAATACCCACAAGCCGCCACTGCTGTCCTGGGATTAATCAATTACCTTTCTTCTTACCTTATTCGTGCGTACATGTATTATCACTAGGGATTGCAATCCAGCATTTTTCATTCATGCGGGATTTTTGCTGGATTGATTTCAATCCAGCGGGATCTCGCATAGGTTAAAGTTTTTTATGGAATAAAAAAAACTATTTGCTATGGTAATCAAATATTTATTAAAAATTGCAATAATCAACACCATCTTACTGTACTTAATTGACTAATTATTTTACCATTCGGCTAATCGTCTATTTATTTCATTTGTTGTCATTCATAAAAAGTCCAAAAACAATAACTACATATATATATATATATATATATATATATATATATATATATATATATATATATATGGCAGTACTTTGTTGTGGTTATTGTAGTCTAGTCAACCAAAAATATTAATTCTAATCTTTATTTAAGGTAGTTATTGTCAGATCAGTCTTCTTTATTTAAAAAAACGTATCCCATGAATATAACTTAAGTTTACTAATGGTCTTTTAATTGTTCTTACTAATTAATCAGTTAATCAATTAAGTAATGTAACAAATTTAGAAATATCAAATAAAAAGTCACTCCTCATTTTTAAAATATGATCTTAAAGAACAAATAACATTAATGGTGTTATCTCTCAACCTATTCTTATGGAACTACATATGTAGCCAGCGGCCGAAAAGGCCCTTTCTGCCTCCACTCTTGTTGGTTTCATACTTTATACAACGAAGTCAAATACTTCCTTTTAACTCCTTCGTTTCAAATGCTGCCATTTCTTTATTTTAATATTTTTTCGAGGTCTTTCTCTAGTCTAGTTTCTGTCTGTTCAGTGTAATAATTATCTTGCTCCAGCTGCATTTCTAATTCCTTTTGTAAAGTTAAATTGTTTTCCGCTACCAGAGACTGTTGGCTATTATCTGCATTTACATCATTTACAAGTTCTATATTTTGAGCGTCTTCTTTAATGACTCGACATAAAATGTTTTTCGTTTCTTGCCGTAACTTATTCTTTTTCGGCATTATAAATCACTTGGTAATGTTATTTTGGATGCTACAAATAAATCAACATAGCTGTAATTTCACTGCGTCTTTCTTTCGCTCTTGCACGTAGCGCCAAGGCTAGTTCATTGCTTAAAACTGTCTTGCTCTGCCAGCTTCTCTAAAACAAATCGAAATGTTGTGTCTGCCGTTTTAGGGTAGACTCTCTTCTTCATAATACTTCGACGCCCATTTTAAAGGGCTGCAAGCTGCCAATTACGTTTTTGATTTTGAACCATTCTTCCGTAAATTTTATGTCAGATGCTATGTCGATGAGAGCCTTCTCAATGCCCACTTTGAGACTGCAAAATCTTTCTCACATACAAAGCAAGCTGTTCCGGCGATTGCGGCAATCTAGAATGAAGCATAATTCTTTTCATGTCTCTCCTACCCCCCCCCCCATACGTATCAGTAGTTGGAGACCTCCAGAAAACCTTTACCACTTTTCGAACTTTTTTATTCACATCATTACAGACGGGAATTACGTCAGCGGGTTGCCTATCAATAGCTACGCTCAAACCTTGCTCAAAATATATTTCTTCCATAATTTCGTAATCACATATATACAAATCAGTCAACGTCTTTTCTGTAAGTTCTATATCTCTTTCAACTTTTTTTTTTGTATAAAATATTGACCACACCTAACTGTTTGCCGTGTGCGACACACAGTTGCTGATAGCAAGTTATCTGACACTTGAACCGTCAGTAGTCATGCCGATAATATCGGTTTCAAAGCCAAAAATGTGCCAAGCGTTCTTTAATGAATCCAATGCAATGTTCAGCAGTACATAAACCATGTATTCGAATCAGACCAAGATTAAAATGCGTGTCTTTATTATGAACATTTGAATTGAGCATTTTTTCATGATATAAATAAAAAAGTAATCAACAATTATTTTTTGACAATCTTTTAAAATTAGCGATATCAAATTTGGCAGTTGATATCTGCATAACATAACTATAATGGGCCAAAAATTTGAAGTAGATATGTCAAAAAGTAACATTCAGAATTTTCAGTATTGCATCCCCTTAAGTAGAAAGAGCCACGTACCCCAGTGAAGCAACAATTGACAACGTTTTATATTGAATCCTGTTGACTGCCCGCGTCGAACGGGCAGCGCTGTGCTTTGGTGGCACGCTGCGAAGTGATTCCGAAGCGTGTATTCCTTGGAATTTGACTTTTCATTTTCTTTGGATTGACATTTTTATTTTCCCTCAAAAACCGCGAATATCTCGAATGCGCCACGTTTGAAATGTACGTTCTTAGCTCTTTATTTATACCCGGGGGGGATATAATTGTGTCTCTTTGAGGTTAGGCGCCAAATTTGAATTATTTTCTGCGCCTATAACAGTTCCCCGCTCCAGTCGAGATGCAAACCGGGCCCAATTACAATACAGTTTCCATCAAAGCACAAACGCGCGATTTGTAAACTCAAATGCTAAGCGAGATATCCCGTCAAAATGCGGACGAGGGATTCAAAAACAAAATTAACCCAGATAACCCTGACGTCCTTCTGGAAGGACGACGTCATTCATTGTTGAAATAATGTCTTTTCGTGAATAATGCATGATTGTAACGGACAGTGACACGTATTTATATAAATTACATAAAGTCAGAAACGCACAGCCACAGTTATTTTGATGTTATCGTTTACAGTTATTAAGAAATCGTGTTTTGAAAATACTGCAATTTTACAATGGTCGAATTTACTGATGCTGTTATTGTCGCATATGTATATTTTCTTTCATATGGTGTCAAAAGCTCTGAAACGGTTAATATATCATCTTAAAGGAATAAACTATATTATTTATAGGGTTATATTACAATTGAAATTTTTCACCAATTTTTCATTCAATGGTGTTTTGAACCGTCCTTCCAGAAGGATGTCGGTGTTATATGTGGTCATTTTATACATAGAGGAAATTATAAACACTGTTGGAACTGTTGGACATTTTAAAAACCAATAATGATGAAATACCAAAAAGTGGTGCGGATAAAATGTTATACTTTCCTCTAAATTTAATTGATGACGTGACAGATTATGATTCGGATGCAAAAGAAGATCCAAGTGTAGACTATATACCAGCATGTCAACTAAATGCTACTGCGCTTTGTGATTTGGACATTTCTGCAACAATTTAGAGAGATCAGATCGTTTGGAGAATATCCGCCCATTGTTGTTTTTGCTGGGCGATAGATTCAAATAATTTGCTTCTCATGTGCGGCACCATTCTGTCAATGAATCGATGGTCCCGTACTTTGGAAGACAACGCTGCAAATAATTCACAAAGGGAAAACCGTACAGATACGGATTCAAATTTTGGTATGGAAGTACCAGTTTGGCTCGAACCAACGAGCTGGCGCTTGTAAAGATTATGAAATCAAGGTATGGACTACGGCGTAGTTTGACGTTTGTGAACCAGTCACAAACGTGTTTCAAACATGTTTCATGTCGAATTTTTTTTGAAACCCTGTTTACCAGTGTTGAACTACTACATGACATAAAGAAGAGGGGCATAGAATCAACTGGAATAAGAGGAAAGAGAACTATGATCTGTAGATAAATTATAAAAGAGTAGAGGGTATCGTATGAAGTTTTCTTCCGACTCAGCATCAGGTTTGTTCATTCATGATCGTTCGTGGGTGTTTTACTATAGCCGACAACTTTGTCACAGTTCATCCACTGCGTTCAGTAAATTTTGTTTTTCCAGGAAAAAAATAATTAACGTCCCTGAGCCGAAACTATTGCATGCTTACAAAGCCCATATGGGAAGCAATCGAGCTGATCAATGCTGATCGAGCTGATCAATGAGGACGTAGTATATCTGACATTTCGCGGTCAAATTGCCACTGCAATACGCGAACGTAACAAAACAATGATTACTAATAGAGGGCATTAAAATATTCTTGATTTGATGGAAGAAAATGCTGAATTACCAACGAACAAGAAAACAGAAGAGAAGTAACTGAAATATCAAAAGTGACCCTACAATTTGTCTAAAATGTGATGAACCCCTTCATGTTTGCAACTACAGTAACATAAAACAAGTTTATAAGATTGTAGTGATTTTTTTTATATATTTGGGTTTAATATTGGTTATATTTCGTGGTTGTAATCATAAAACTCATTCTTCTTCACGTTTATTTGAAAATACCGATGCCTTAACAAGTTACATGTTCCAAGTCTTTACCTTCACAAAAAGTTGCCCTATTGTCCTGACGTTCTTCTGGACGGACGGTGGTTTTTGTAAAAACAAACAATACAAACTCAAAATTGGTTTTTACTTTCTTCCGGATGACCGTATTACAGAATACATCACATAACTCAATTTCGGAAAAAATAATTCAAGACTATTTGGGTTAAATAGTGCATAAATATTAACTATAAATACAAATTAACTTGCGAAAACACTTTCTTCAGTTGAAATCGGGAAGGGCATCTTAAAAATCTGAAATAATAATTTTTTTGCCAGTACCTGATAAACTAGAAAACATGTTCTTCATCGCGATCGAGCGATGTAGCTGCAAAAAAAACTTTGAAGAGACCCATTCATCTCTGGGAGACCCAAATGTGTTTAGAGCAACTATCCATTACGTCTAGGTGTACAGCCTTGGTTGCATGACACACGAATACAACAATCCATGATTTGCTATATGTTGTATACCCGTCTATATTGGTTTTGTTTGAAAAGGTCCGCAGTAATCCACGGAGTTAAACTCTCATGGTTTTGACTGCGTAATTCTAGAAGCAGGATGTGCACTCATTATTTGAGAGGCCGGCTTTGCATGCCATCTAATGCAAGACAAGCTATAATGAATTACACTATTTACTATTCTTCGAATGGAAGGAATTCAAATCTTTTCCTAGCTAACGACACTATTACAGAGTAAGTTACATATATCTTAGTAATAGGGGCTCTTGCGAAAGCATGTTCCCGAAGAAGAAGAATTTGGTGTTTTGCCTCATGAGGTATTAGTGTCTCAGTCTACCACCTACTCAAATAATGCTATCCTTATCCAAGAAAAGATGAAGATTCAAAACTTTTGATTTTTTCAGTAATTTCCTTTTTATTTGAAAGTGCGCTATGTTAAGCAGAAAAGGATTCTTTCTGAATTGATTTCACGATTAATAAAAGGGCATTTCTTTGCTCAATCTTGGAGCGAGGGCTAGCTCTCTTTGGCAACACTTAAGTCCTGATCCTACACCGATAGGTAAATCGAAGGCAATGCGCTGTTATCCTCAACAATTTGTGATAAAAGTTGAACTTCTAAACAAGTTCTGAGACAGGAGATTCCTCCTCAGCACAAGGCGTGGTGAGAAAGGTTTGTGAATGGAGTAGAGATTGTACGTTACCACTGTCAGCGACATCACGTAGAAAATTCCACTGAGATATCCGCTGGATCATCCACTCTGGATCATGAAACCATCTGTCGTTGGTAGACAGACTTCTGCCAGTGACTCCCCAAGATATGAGATCGGCAGGGTTTTCTTTAGAAGTAACGTGTATCCAATCCTTCACCTGGGAACACTATCTTATTTTATTTATTTAGTCAAAAACTGTATGTGAAGTATGGGGGAGAAAATTTAGCAAGTTTATTAGAAATGAAGGAATCTTATTTATTTGGACCGTCTTTATCCAATGCAACAGAAATGCAACAGATGTGATATTGCAAACTAGAGATACAGCATTATAAACTTTCATCATAAACTTGGCGAGTAAAATTGCTCCACATAATTCAAGTCGCCGAATGGTGTCAGTGTAACGTCGTGGGTAGGGATCTACTCCACAAGGAAACAGACACGAGTGAGGTATATACAATTTATTTACATTAATTTATGTACACTGTTTACAGACCTCACTCTAAGGTGTTTGTCGGCTACCTGCCGCAGCCCCCTTCTCCGAACACGCGCCTTGCGGCCGCGCATGCGTTCAGCCAACTCGGCCGATTTGCAACTTGGCACCTGGTGTGCCTCGGCAGACACTCTGCCCCGAAGTATCGAGCATACTTCACAGTGTTCGAGACTCGAACACCCACACGTGCCTGCAGCACTTCCGCGCCAGACTTGGCCGGACAAGTTTTGCGGTGTTTAGCCGCGAGGAAACCAGAAACGTTACCCAACCCAGGGCTTCTGCCACAGTCCTTTTATATCCTCGAGTCACATGACTTCCGCGTCATCATTCCCCCCACGCACTCGTCTTGAGGCGTCTGCTTCCGCCGTTGCAAGTTGCACCCGGCACCTACAAGCCCTCTCCCCTTTTGGACTTTCCCTGAAGGGTTGGCCTTTGTTTGGAAGCCTATTTTTGGCTCCCTCATCCCCATACCTTGCGACTTGTCTCTCCGGAGCAGAGAGTGAAGTCCATGACGCTACATCAGCTAAGTGTGCGAGCTTTGAATTTGATGCTATTTGGGTGCTTGCTTTTTCTTCTTGAGAGTTTTCACTGCCTGCATATACACAGCAACATTATGCTCTTTGCGAAGCCTCAGTGAATCCTGCTAAAATTATACTTCCCGCCCCAATTAGTATCACCTTCCTAGGCAAAATCACCTTTCATTAAGTATTACTTTATTAACAAAGTTTCCCACTGATGAAGCTAGTGTGGGGCTACAGTGGCGTCCCAGTCTAGCTTGCATTCTCACAACATTTTTTAAATATATACAGCGTTCCCACAAAAATATTTTAAATCTTATCGTCACAAATGTGACTAGACACAAGGAATCATAAAGCGATGCTGTTGTATCTAACACTTTTCTCTAAGTTCAGCCGGAAGAGTCGACAAGAGATTGTGTTTGAAAATTGTGAGATAAATGCAGGGTGTCATTTCCTCTATGTCAGAAAAGGCCGAATATTTTACTGGAGTAATTAGAACCTAATGCGACCAGATCCTCCTCCAAGCAAGGTATTTATTAGCCTACATTACTCCTAAACTTTCTCAACTTAAAATGAGCTTCTCTGAAGCGAGCTCTGAAAAAAGCAGATCTGAAATTTGTTTAAATAATGCAAGTGCCTTAAGCTCAGTTTCTGCTCCATCGAACATATCTACATAAAAAGGATCGCTTACGGCAAAGGCTGCTTCAGGAAAAGCAGTTTCATTATCAACAGCAATTTGCTTCAAACATCGTGTTGCTAAAAATGCCGAAAAAAATAAGCCCATAAGTGACTGTTTTTAATTTGTACGTTTTTTGAGGAGCTGAAGAATGATCGTTCCATAGAATTCTCTGATAATCAGTACGTTATTCATTTAATCGAACCATATGATACATTTTCTGAATGTCTGCAGTAAAAGACATATGTAAAAATTCTGAAACTCAGCAGAATATAAATTAATTCAGGTTAAATAGTGGTCCCAGACTTCAGAATATCATTTGACTACATCCGTGCCCAAATTCATTTTTAACTGAGACCTGAAAGACAGTTATCAATGTCGTAATGAGAGAGCTAGGATATTGTATCTTGCTCGTTCTCACTTCGTTATTTCCAGAAAGTAGAAAACGTTTTCTGAATTCACCACAACGTGCAGCTTAGCGTAACTTTAACTAAAGTATTCTATTCTCGTAGCATTCTCATTAACTAATTTTAAAGTGGTTCAGTATGTATAGAAAAATACTTGTCGCTGCGGAGGATTCCTCTCGTTTGCTGGTCAAGTCGGCCCACCTCCCCTACTCACCCTTTCGTGACGTAGGAAGGCGTCCCCTAACTAGCCGGTCGACCGACACTGACGCTCCTGAACGCGCCCTGATTTGCGCGTTAATTTAAATCATGTGTTGTCGCGATATCCCTTAGGACCCACACGCAATTACGTCTCTCACTCTCCACACGCAGCTCGGGATCTTCGTTTCTCGGTCCACCAGATCTTCCTCGAATTTGCACCCGTTCACGCGCTTTCTCTCACGAATTTGGTGTACGTGATTTTGACTCAACTCCGTTACGGCCCGCGTGCCCCGATACGCGTGCGGGGAGGCAAGGAGGGGAGAGTCACGCACTTCCCCACTGGGAAGTGTGACAAGTAGGCGCAAGGGTGAGTGCGGGGCAGTTGACCGGTGGGTGGTGAGTGGTCAGTTGATCGGCCGATCGCAAGTCGGTCAGTTGGCGACATGAGTCGGTAAGTGGTCGGCGAGGCGCGGACTGAAAGACGCCGTGTGATCGTCACGTGCCTGCTCTCCCTGCCGTGCCGTCGCGTCATTTCGACGCGCCCCTGGCTGAGTCGTCGTACTTGTACGTCGGCGGGGGGTGCGGATAAGAGCTAGTTCGCAAATGCACACCCCGGGGTGAACACCCTCTGTAAAGTAAGACCACGCAAGGTCCTATATGAGTCGTCGAGGCGCGACACACGCTACACGCCGTGGCGAGGCAACGCCGCGCGCCTGCCCTTTTTGCCTTGTCGTTGCGTCACCTCGACGTGCCCTCGGCGTAGCCTTCGAGGCGCTGTCAGCGCCAAGGAACGCCGCTCACCCGCGCTGCCACCTGGTGGGCGCGTCACCCCGGCGCGGCCTCGGCAGTGCCTTCCCGGGCGCTGCCCGCACCCATGGCGCACGGCCACGACCGTGCCCGCCCTCCCGACCACTGCCGCCGTTCACGTCTGGCTGAAGAATCTTGTGATTTGGACTTTGCTTTTCGAAAGAGTTTTTTGGGTTAAAGAGTATAAACGTTTGTTGTTTTTTACAATGAATGACACTCAACCATTGTTCATTTCACGTGTCGAAAGATGACGCAGAAACAGGGCCTGCATCCTACTCTTACCAGAGGAAAAATGAAAATTGTGAACACCCCACTGCCCCCACGTGCGGAGCGAGTAGGGCGGGTGCGACTATTGTGGTGTCTGCTCAGTCTGGACCTAGGGAGTTGGCAGTGAAGGAAAGTGTTAATCCCCATAGTACTCTTTTCCAAACAAACATAGAGTATAATTGAATTATATAAACAAAATTCTAATTTATTTTAAATTATAATATTGGAGGAATATGAAAAGATAGTTGCAAAATAACGAGGGTGTTGTAAATTCTTTTTTTAAATGATTTTAATCATTTATTTAACAGCAAAAGTTGAAACTTTGTGACTGGCTATGGGAAGGGTGTTGTAGAGATTGAAATAATACATCGCTATCGCTGAATAACAAAGTCGCTGGATTTTAATTTTATGTCTAAATTTCATTTCTGATAGTGTCAGTTATCAAAAATGACATTTTGAAATTATCGATTGCTCAAATAGGTGACTTTTTTACTGCTAGGACGGTCAAAAATAAACTTTTGACATATTTATATTCAGCGGCTCGAAAATGACAACATATAATAATATTTAAAAAATGTTACATTGGTTTAAATTGATGACATTTTTGACAGCAAATTCGAGTTCAGCAACCCCAAAAACGTAAGTATACTAAGTTTCATAATTTTACAAAGGAATTTCTAAAAGCAACGTTGGAAAGTTTATTGTTGTCAGAATAATTCCGTTAAAACCCCGTGTTAAATTTCAACTGCTTACAGGCATGGGTTATTTTGTTTGAAAAAAATTAGGGCTCATTTTTTTGACATTCTAAACCAATTGGGTGTGCGGGTGGAGGTCGATACAATTCATCATTTTCAAAAATAAGGGCTTCCCTAATACCTAGGGAGTAATAATAAGGGAGTGGCCCTTCTACCGCATATTGGGAACACTACTTGATGCTGAATGCTACTCGCTGAACTGCATAGTAATGTTATCTGGTGAGCACGCCCTTCTTCAGACCCTACGCCCCACCCTTGACGGCTGCGTGGCTGCAGGCTTCGTCAGCCGGTAAGCCTGTGCAGTCAATGCATTAGGTCACGCCTCCTCGCTTTACACAGGCCTTATGGCGGAATGAAGTGGGAACCTAACGCCTGTCTTCCCTGTCAACAAGTTCACATGCGGTACGGACGCCTGTTATCGCACTGACAAAGAAAACTTTTGATATGACACAAGGGTTGCTGGATGTCAAACAGCCAATTTATTGCATCATAATGGGCCTCGTACATTAATCCCCAAACTGTATTGTAACCTGTTTTGGTACCAAAACTATAAACTGAGGCCTGTTCTCACAATACCACCAATAACCCGCTTTAGTCTTCTCGGGTGATAATCCGCAGGTAACGTCCATCGGCTACCTTCGGCTCGGCTCGGCTCGGCAACCCTTCGGTCGGTCGGCCATTTTGGTGGAGGCAGGGAACGAAGACCTCCGCGGCGACGCCATGCGACGCCATCATTGTTTCAACTTCGAGTATTATGGTGTTTTCGAATCAGACAGACATTCACAATTCACCGAACACACAAACGAATTGTTAACTGACCTCAGACTCCCACTGTGGCACTGATGCGCGACACAGTTCGTTATTGTCTGTTGGTGTTATTACAGTACCTTGAACACGTGGCGAGTCCCCGTCGCCGACATCAACCTCACGTGCGTTTGTTCCCCCCCCCCCCCGCTATTATTTCTCACTTTCCAGTTCCTTTCCCTGTATTTCACTGTTCGACATTACAACTTTAGCATTCCGTTCACTCTCATACCTTGTTCTTTCACTTCTAACTCACTTTTCCGGTTACACAACACGCCTTCGCTCGCCACTCACGTTCTCCTCTTCCCCCCCCCCCCGACCATCCACATACCTTCACCGATCTGTCGCTCGGTCTCGCCACCCTCTCGCGCTTCCCGCGACTGACTCGTTAACAACAATGCGGTCGGCTTTCCGCTGCTGCGCCCGCGCTATTCAAACTACACTTTTTACAGAATATTTACATATATATATATATACTCTTCATATAATATATATATATTCTTCGTGTATTTAATTTGAAATAACTCAGTTGGATTTCTGTAATAAAAACAGTTTTATATAATTTCTCACAATTTTCAATAATTACATTGGAAAAATTAACACAATAGATTAATAAAATACCTGTAATACAAACAGAAAACAATATTTATAGTTTTTACTTAAGGTGAATTAATAGCTTAGAACGCGCGTTTTTGTCACATGCCATCCTTCATCAATTGTCTTCCTGTCTTCGAAATCTGTGGGCAGGTGCCTCCCATGCGGTGTCAGCTATCAGGCCTTTGTTCGACGGCGGGGCAGATTCGAATTTTAAGGAAACGATGACACAGACAAGAGTCTTTGTCTTCTTTACACACACACACACACACACACACACATATATATATATATATATATATATATATATATATATATATATATTGTGACGTTCGTGGCCTGGCCACAAACTTACACGGCACCCACACATCTTCGACGGTGACTGAGTGATTAATAACATCGGAAGAGCAGCACGGAAGAGAAAAGGCGCGACCTGTCGGTGGCGGCCAGAAGCAGCGGCGGGGTAATTTCGACGGAGGGGAGGCGCGCATAGGGGTTCTATGACGTCAGGGCCGCATTTATACGGCGGAGCGGCGAAAAGCTGCTTTCTTCTCTGTTAATCCGACGACACGGGCGAAAGCACTAGTTCTATGAGTCTGGTAGCGTAGGCGAACGCGTAAGTTCTCTACGAATTTGGTAGTGAAAGTGAATAATTGAGTGGTGTGAGCGTAGAGGATTAGTTGGTATAGGAATGTGATTGCAATACGAACATATTGGTAATCCGCTGCAAGCTCGTTAGAAAGAAAGCGGTCAGAGCGAAGTAAGAACAGTAAACGTTTTTTTCCAAAAGTGCTCATTTCGCGCAGAGGACAGTTGTGTAAAATCCAGTGGAGACTGTATTAGCGCTGCAGCCATCCGAAGTGCAGTTGCGACGCCCAGTGTAGTAATGGAAAGATCCGATTTTGCGACGCGCCAGAGACTTGGAGCGCGGGCATACACGTTCGTGGCGAGGACGAAAAAAGGAGAAGAGGGGAGCCGGGAGCGGATGAAGCGTACGAGAGAAGGGCCTGGTTTGACCGATCGCGTGACGGACGGGCGAAGCGAACGAGAGAAGGGCCTGGATTGACCGAACGCGTGACGGACAGGTGAAGCGTACGAGAGAAGCTGGAGTGACGTCGCTGCGACACCGGGCAGCGGGAGTGCCAAGGTCGCCTTCGAGCGAACTGGAGAGCGCCGTAAAGGTAACCGAACTTGCGACTTTTCGTGCGAAGATTGGTGCGGACCAGAAAGTGGATAACGGCAAATTTGCGTGGTAGTTCATGTAAGAAACTCCCTAAATTCAGTGTAGAAAGACTGTCACCTTTTAAACAAATTCGTGGAGGTTTAAATTCTGCTAAAAGTATGCCTTGTTTGATTTTGCCAAAGGCCAAAACCTTGTACAATTTTACGGCAATGTTATGTAACTAACTGGCTTCATTCTGTGTTATTGGGGAAAGATTAAGTTGTTCCACTATTGGATGAATGTGTATATTCTTTTTTATGATTTAAATTGTACGTATTATAGTAGATTTCCATGTTACTTTGTTACATTACTTTCTCATACCCCAAAAGATCCTGCCCCCCGAGATATTTAAGCTCGAAAGAGCATTCTATCAGGGCGTTTCCACGAGTGGAGGCGTTCCAATATATATATATATATATATATATATATATATATATATATATATATATATATATATATTGTAACCGGCAGACGTTTTCTCGAACGTTCGACGGGCCCGGCAGAGCTCGATCAGTTGGGCGTCATCCAGTTCTATCAGTTGAGAATGCGTGGAGGAGGAAGGATGTTGTAATAATAATTTAGAATTTAACGACAGGTTTATTTCTGGTCCACAACCAGGGAAGTTACATGACAACAAAGACACTGGGTGAAGAAATGACTATCACCCTACCCGTTGAGCTCAACTTGTTAAATGGAATTCTTAAAATTAAACATAGTTTGGGCCATGCGCGGCCTCGCTGACATTAACACAAAATAAAAAATTAAACAAACGTTACAAGTCTGCTTGAAGAGCAATCTCTTGGTTAGGTACCCAATTGCGTGGGTCTAGGGCATACACAATACAGTGATTGCGAGTTGATCTCTCGCAGGCTGCTGGGAAGGGCCGGCAGGCAGGTCAATGGCCCCTCTCTAGGGCGCCTGGAGACAGCTGATGGGGGCCTAACACTTTGACGTCTTTTTCCAATCTCCTGACCCGTAGTGCTCTTTTCTATCACAAAATCTACGTCCTAACACTTTGACGTCTTTTTCCAATCTCTTTGTTCGCGTCTTCGCGCAGCGCTGCAGAGCTCGCCTTCCCCCCGAGTTATCCCTTCTTAAGAAAAACGCTCCCTCCCAACGTTCCTATAATTGTAATTGGCCAAAGTATACTACGTTCTAAATTTCTCTCGCCCAATCACCATGCGTGGATCTCTGGAAATTTCCACAAGATTTAAAATGTTCTGTCTCTCTCTCACGCTGGGTGCGTGCACGTGTGAGAATCTGTCAGAGTTCGTAATTTTGAAAGTTATTTTTAATGATAAACATGGGCTAAGAGGCACCCTCTCGCTGGGGCGAGCGCAGGTCAGCGGGTTTTGTTTATAGGACGCCTGTGGTGCCGGGGTGGCGAGGGTGCGCCGTGGGCCAGGCACAGACAGCTGCCTATCGTAAACCTTTCGCGGGTCTCTGAGAAGGGAAGTCCCCCCGGGCGAGTGGCGTCTTACAAAGGCTGCATTCAGTGACCGTAGTTTCTCAAAATGTCATAATCTCATTACAATAATTCCGTCGATTCGAATGTGCCGCCACAATATATATACATGCCGATCTGTCGTCAGACCTGACGAGTTGATTTAGTTCAATTGTTGTTTGGAGACTTACTACTAGGAATGCACGTTTCGGAAAATACAGGTAAGTTTACGACTAAGAAATCAAAGATTATAGACCTGTGACACAAAATCATGCATTCAATTAGAAATAAACACACAAAAAGACTGAAATCGACTATCTGGAATTCGTTACTAGAACGCGAACCTCGCATTCGTAAGTGAACATGGACTGGAATGTCTCAGCCACACTGATGTTCATAAAAAATACCCTTTTTATTCGTACTTCTGAACCCTTTCTTTAATAATTATTCTTTACTTCGGCTACCAGGTGGTGCAGATGTTAATAATACCTATGCCTAGCCTTAACCAAATTAATTTTGCAAAAATAACTATTTTATGAGCTCATGATTACTCACAATTAACATTAAAATTGAAAATTTTACTTAATGATATCGGTAATATCATACACAAAACTATTGTAAGCAACGCTCATTAATATTTTCGTTACAATTCCACAAATTTGCGTTTGTTTTTCTTTAAAATCAATTTCTTTAAATGTTCAATTAAATCAGTTCTTTAATTCTTCTTTCAATTTGGATAGTAATAATTTCATTATGCAACATTTTAGTTATCGCTGCCTCTGTTTACACTGGTACTCACGCTTCTCCAACAAGGAAGGGGTGAATGTACTCTGCGGGTTCTGCCTTGTGGGCGCAGCTATCGCGGAACTCCCACGCGGGCGGTTGGCCCTCCGTCTTGGCGACCTTAGCTCACGGTCAGGCGCGCACTGGCTCGGCTTGGCCGCTGCTTCGACTCGCTGGCGGGCGATGCCTTTTCGTAGACCTTGGCGACCTCGGTGGTGGAACCTTCCTGCAAACACCAAATGCGATGCCGGTCGACTGGATCCCCTGAGCTCGCCACTTCTCGGTTGCAACGCTCGTACCTCGTTTCTTCCGACTTCGCCATTTTCTTCAATGCGCGTCGATCGGAAACTGCTTGTTTTTGAATTTTCGTCGCACCTATTAAAGAGTATTGGGAAGTGCTAGGGGTGGATTGTGCTCTCGTGAGTTTTATAGCACGAATTTGTTCAAATAGACTCTCAATGTTAGATTCTAGTTCAACTGGTGATGGCTCACGTTGCACTCTTCGTAATAGTACTCACTCGCTCGAAAGCTCAATCCGCTTGCAACACAATTCTCTTCTGTTCGACCACTGGAAGCGGCGTAGTTCATGCACGTATTTCCAGTTCATGAAACAATGGCTTGTTTCCACCTCGTCAGATGCCAGGATTCGCTCAAGGATTATTTCCTTTTGCTAACCGGCGTAACGGCCGACAAGAACAGTAAAACGACGGATAGTACACCATAGATAGCTCCGAACTGATCGATTACTCCTTCAACGGAATTTAAGACTGGTCTCAACTACACTCTTCCAGAACTTTTCGAGAATTCCCATCTCGAGGACCGCCTGAACCAACGTTTCAACTTTCAACTTTCTGTCTCGGGTTCTTCATGCGTGGACGGGACATATATTCGGATTCGGCTCAATATCAGTATCAAACGCAACCCTGCTGTTCAAGGCACTGAGAGAAAAGTGAAAGTTTTGCAACACTGCTTCTGGGACAGCTCCTTCGACAGCATTTTAGCGACACTCCATTCACCACCACCCCCTTCGTTTCACTCATCCCCTTCCTGTGGTGTGAATCATACCTGCTCAAAAAAACAGACCGCGTCTTCATTCATAGTTTCCTTCTTTCACAGTTAAATTACGATACGCCACAGAGTAGAGCAGCGCAGTTTTGTGGTGCAGGAGTATTTCCGAACGCATTCTTTCAAAGAGTGCCGGACAGCTTTCAGAGTAAATTTTCATCTGAGTCTATTCCGAACAAGAGTGCCATATCTCGATTAGTGAAGTGCTATCGTAAGACAGAAGGGATATTTGATCGGAAACACAGACGCTGAATTACAATGCTCACACAGCGACAACTAGGAGTTCGGGATGTTCTTTTAACTTCCCCGAAAACATTGTCAAGGAAACTTCAGCAGCAATGTAATTTTTCTTATGGAAGTGGGCACTGTGCCACTACAAAATTGTAAATGCGCGCGTTCAAACTGCGGACATCTCAGGAGCTTAGGATTCCTCATCGGGCTGCTCGCATGAATTATTGTAATTCGCTACGTCGATTCGTTAGCGAAGGTCTTGAGGCACTTGATAACGTATTTTTTAATGATGAGGCTTGGTTTCATCTTGATGGATATGTTAACCAGCAAAACAGTAGTCTCTGGGGGTACCGAGAGATCATAGAAACAGTGGAGAGACCATTGCATTAAAAAAATATTGTAGTATGGTGTGACATTTATCGACGCAGATTAATTTGGTCTTTTGTTTTTCAAAGAAACAGTAACGGTGGATACGTATCAGAGTAAATTGAGAAATTAATTTTTATTATATTTTAATTAGTTACTTATTTTGAAGCAATCTTATTCAATAATAAGAATGATAATTATTATTTTAACAAACATTTGGTCTGCGAATCTAAATTTATAATTTATTAATATTTATTTAAAACAGAAAAGTATAAAACATATATTTCTGGAGCGTATGTATCTTGTTATGAAACTAAAACAAGCAAATTTACAATTAGATTTACCTCAATGTATATTTTACGTGGCAAGTTTATTTCACTTTTAAACAATATACGAAGGAATCGTCGTTCTTGACTCAATTTTCTTTCGACGCCAAACAAGCAGGCGCCTGCCTTTCTCTTTGAACTCGGCGGTCACCTGGTCTCCTCCTCAGCGTGGCGTTAGTGGCAGAGAGGATTAAGCGAATTTCCCGGCAGTTTACCTGCTTGAAACCACCAACCGCTGTCTGACCTGCTCAAATATGGTTGCCAGTGTACCTGAGTTTTCTTTTTTCCCTCTTACCATAATTTTGAAGTGTAGCAAATATTTCTCCATTATACAAAGTTTAACACGTACCTCATCGAGCTTGAGTGAATAAAGGATAACAAGGTAAACAATTATGCATGTATTTTAAACGTATGTATTTACTCACATAAATGAAGTTTTAATTTTGCTACAATTATCAAATACTATTATTAAATGGCGTTATTAAACAGGTGTGTGAATTTAAAAAAAATATATATGTAAGATTTAATTCACGGAGCACGGAGCTCAGACAATGGCCTACAAGGCTCTGAAACATTTAAACACAGAAGAAAGAGACACTGTACATCTGAGTAATATCAGCACAGAAGATTGGTTAGAATATTTTACTAATCTATGGACAAACAATACGAAATATTTTAAGGAATGACTTATTGACCTTATAGAATATAAGGAAATGGAAAGTATCCCAAATTCGTTCCTTAATAATAAAGCCCCTGGAAGAGAGGGAGTAAACATGGAACTACTAAAATATGCTCCCAAGAAAATTAAACAACGCCTTTTGGATATATTAAACTTGTGCTGAACAACTTACAGCATCCCAAGAGAGTGGAAAGAATCAACAATTATTCCAATCTACAAAAAGGGAGATCGTTCAAATCTGAATAATCATAGAGGGATTAGCTTCTTAAACACAGCCCATAAACTATATGCTAAAATAATTACACGCCGCCTAAATGTAATAAGTGAAGTTAAACTAAGAACACAGCAATCAGGCTTCAGAAAAGGAAGATCTTGTTCAGATTGTGTTTACATCTTGCAGCAAATTATCCAAAAAAGAAGAGAACTCAATCACCCAACATTCATCCTCTTCGTGGATTACGAAAAAGTATTTGATTCCATTTACAGAAAAAAAACTGTGGGATATAATGTATGCCAAAAGCTACTCTAGCCATCTCATTAAAACCATACAAAATCTTTATAAAACATAGAGATAGCAATACAAATAAATGAACATACTACAGCAATACATCTGTTGCCAATCAAGGCGTCAAACAATGTTGTCCATTATCACCAGCATTGTTTAATACATACATTGATTCAGCTATAGAAGAAAGGCAATCATCACCACCACCTGGAATAAATACAGGTAATATGCCCGTGAAGACTATGCTATTTGCAGATGATCAACTACTCGTTGCAGAATCTGAAAATGACTTCCAAATAACAGCTTACAAATTACAAAAAGTAATGGAGCAATATCATCTTAAGATATGTTACCAAATCTAAAACCATGGCTTTTGTGGGTCCAGAACATGCCAGGTGCAAAATAGTTCTAAATAATAAAAGTTTAGAACAAGTTTGCTTCTTTTATTACTTAGGCTGCAGTGTGTCGTATCTTTTAGAAAGCGATCTTGATGTGAAACTGAGTAGTTTTCAGAGAATGGGTAGAAGAATAAGAAAAACATTAAAAAATGCAGTTCCTGCGAAGTGTTGCTAAGTATTCTTTATTAGATCACAAGAAAAATGTGGATATAAGACATGAAATAAATATTTTAACCTCTTAGAAAGAGTCGAAAAACAAAAACAAAATTGTTATGCCCATATTATAAGAATGAACGAAGCCAGACTCCCTAAACAAATAATAAATTATGTACCAACTGGCTAATCCTTGATGTTGAAGAAGATTTAATTCTATTATCCTGTTCCTGCTTACTTGCGGACACAGTTCACACTCTCACACACACACAACGCACTCATCTGACCACCTCTATGTCCTCGTCGGAAGTGTCCTTTTCCTCCAAGACATCATTTGGCGTCCCTTGTTCAGGGTACCACCTATCGACTAACACTGTTACTATCATCAACCAACCCTAAACTAACTTATTTTAAGCTACTATTTACAGGCACTCCTCACTTTCACATCACTAAATCCTCACACTGCTATTCACACTTATATTTTCAAGTATATTGCTTTTTAAAAGTGGCTTTCTTGCTGTCAGGCTATTGTTTTCTGCGATCTTTCACACATATATTGTATAAATGGTTTTTGCTCTTCATCCATTGTTAAGAGTCTTGCATTAATTTCACTCCTCTTTCTGCTGCATCATAAACAACATTGATATTCCGAAAGGTTTCTTATGCTTTTAAATAAGAATCATCCATATCCCAGAGACCTGGGCTATAATTCAGAAGCCAACATCAACATGTAATTTCGTTAAACTTCTATGGGAAATGAAATTAATTGTTTTTTTAAAACAATAACAAAGGTTTTTTGATATATCTAAATTTCGAATGACTTAATTTGCAAATATTTATTAGAACATACTGTTACTGTCTTATGAAATCAAAGAAAAATGTTTAATGAAAGTAGTCTAAATAGATATAATCTTATTAATATTAAAATCTTACGTAAGAGGAGGGGAGCGTCATTAGGATGAATGATACATCTTCTTTCAGTGAAAAGACTTTCCCGTTTCAAATTATCTATGATGCGCATTAATACTAACATTTTTATCAAAAAGTGCTAAAATACTTGACTTTTCATTTAAATACCACAGATGATTGCAACATTTTTTTTAAGAATTAGACGTAATTCCCCTATTTATTTTTTTATATTTCTTCAATTTTTTGAAAAAACATTTAATCTTTAACATTCAATCTATTTTTTCACACAATTTTAAATCCAATTGCTCTCTAAACCAAAACGTTTTAAAGCAATAAATTGCTTTTGCCATCCACCGAGCATGGTCAATGCCCCCTGGTGGCTTAATTTTGATAGTTGATTCCGAGTTCCTTCCAATAAAAATTATTCATAATTTATCGAGCTCCCGATGATCGTGCTCCAATTTTTCATTTTTCAGAGCATTAAAATAATTCACATGACTCAGTATTTTGCTTCCACCGCAAATTTCGTTCAAGTATTTATAACCATTTACATAATTTTCTTTTACCAAATTATTCTATTTTCTCTAAATTTTTAAAGAAAACAACATCTGGACTACTTATTCACTTGAGGTAACTCATGTCCGAAAACACTTCGTAATACTAATTCATATATGTGTTGACAACATGGAAAATATATCATTTATCGTTCTGCACTCCGCTCTAGAAATTTTATCGCACCGTAAAAACCACCAGTGTTCGAATTGGTTGGGTCAGAACAAAGAATTTGAACCTTATCTTCTTCCTCAATCTTTTAGAATATTCCAGTCAGCCATAGCTTGCTCCTTTCCGGAAGAATTTTCTAATTTAGGCACTCCAAGCAGCTTTTCTTTACCAATATACGAATCAATGATAAGTAGCCTTTCAGTTTTTAAATCTCTGACATTTAAAGCAGGTAGCAATGTACAATTCCAATGAACAAATACATAGCTAGGTTCATTTTCTTTAAATAATTATTTAATCTTAGAAGCCTTCTTACGAAAATCTTCCCGATATTTTTGGATCGTATTTTGGTTGATTGCTACTTCATCTACGTTATGTCCTAAAGACTCAGCTGCGGCTTTGAGAATAAGAACGGCATTTCTATGGCTACTGTGGCATCGATCGAGCACTGCCATCAATTCATCAGTTAAAAAACAGTTCCTGGTACGTTTTTTCAGGGTCAATATTTTTCATTTCTAAATTCATCTGTCCATTTAGGTTCTCTTCAAGAGAAGTCTGGTTAATGTCTAATGAAGGCCCAGATTGATTAGAAATATCTTCAACATTTTAATTGCCACCGGGTTATACCCAATTGCAGTTCAAATAAATGTATGTATGTAACATCTGACGAATCTTCGGAGAAATCTACACAAATACGAGGAACATCAGAAGTACACTGAGCCCGTCTGTTTTCATTTTCCCTCAGTTTCAATAATACCCTTTCTTCATGCTCTGCTAGCTTCATATCGACTCCCCCAAGACATCGTCGGCTCTCTTCCTCAGTAAGATTGTTTTATGTTCTTCACATTTTATCACTTCTAAAGCATTCACTGAGTAATGTCAAATTCATTATTTAAGTGTAAAATAAACATACGTTCGTGTTCTTTCTGCGTGTCCGACGAAGGAGAGGAATATTTTTGAAGATTGCGCCAGTAAGAGTACATTTCTGTGATTTTTTTCTACACAATGAGGTGTTGCTCTAAATAAAATAAGAGCCATTAACACATATTCATTCCCAGTTTTCACATATTCATTTGGAATGTCATTTGGAGTTGTCAATAACAGATCTGGAAGGCATTTCAAGACTGATAAAAACACAGCTCACTGAGCACCGAATGAGACACCCGAAAGTTGCAATAGAACAAGTTACCCTCCCCGTATCGATGGGAGGAATGGGCATAAGTGACATCGCACATCAATGAATAACCTGAGACAATACTTTCGCAGCAAATAGGCATCTCTCGATATGTTTCGAGTCAAATGTAAAGCCGATGTGAATGCAACACCCTAGCATCTCGCAAATAAGTTCTCCTTACATCATTTGAGAATCAGAAGACAGATTGAAAATCAAAAGCACTGCATGGAACGTATGCCAACCAACTGGAGAACAAGGATGTTGATTGATTGAGTTTAAGGGCGCTTCAACAGCTATGGTCATTGGCGCTCGTGTCAAATTATATTAAGACACGTTCACACTGTTGTAGTGTCAAGCTAAAAAAAGAAAATTAAATTTTAAATAGAAAACAAAGTAAAACTGAAAAAGAACGTATCCTAATAAAAGGGATTGGTAGGAAAGAGTCAGGAAATTACTGTAAAATATCGAACTAAAAGCCAATAATTGGCATTTTCATCTTCCCTCAGATAAGGCTGTAGAAGTTAGTCTCTCCGCTAGGGTGCTAGCAAGGTGATGCTTTCGTCGGCTCACTCTTCTTTTACCACAGTGCAAGAGAACATGCTCCACGGTAAGATCTAGTTTGCAGTATTCGCATGTAGGGGGTGGGTCCCCGCGGAGGAGATACTGGTGGAGAAATGGCAGTGACCGAGCCGAAGGCGTGTCCAAATCTCCACGCGCCTAGCATTACGAGATGAAGAGAAAGGATTTATGGAATCCTTCATTCTGGTGAGCTTAAAATCTGAGTTATGCCACTCTGTTTGCCATTCGTTGAGGATTGAGCGTTTGATAAAGAGCCTAGTGTCTTCCGTGAGGACCGTAAAGATGTCTAACTCGCTTTTGTTCGTGGCGGACTTGGCTGCCTGGTCAACTATTTCGCCCGTCGAGGTGGGTTGGTCCACGTCCTGACGGGGGGATACAGAGAGGGCTCTCAAGTATTCCTTTCCTTCACAAGTCGTTTTCTTCTCCCCATTGTACATTCTCATTCTTCTATACTATCCTGTCTCTTTTCTTCTCCCTCTTCTATTTCACTGGCCACCTCTGTATGCTGAACGCCCACCCATGTGTTTGCCGTGCATGGCGACCCGTGTCGGAGGGAATGTATGTCCTGGCGGTTGAGGGGCCTGTCTGTTTCCCAATTACTCTCCTCGTGCTCCTTTTTTTCTTGGCACCCAGGGATACGTGCTCTTACGTATTTTGGGGAACATTCCTTGTAGGTCTCGATACACTTGCTTTGGCTACGGACTCTTCTAGACGGGCGGTCGGGAGCTAACCCGCTCCCGATCAACCGGCTTGGAGTAGGTCTTGTACTGAACTCCAGGGTGAGCGGGGGGATCCACGGCGGTGCAGCGCTGTGGTAACCCCCCACTATATCCCCGTGGCAACCCTGGCACTCCGATGGAGTGTCCCCTTGTTGGGCTCCGTGGTGGGTGGGGACCACGGGGATGAATCTGATATCCTCTTAATGGATAAAAAACCTACCCCCCCGCCCTCTTCCATAAAGAAGAGGAGATTTGTTGGTGAAACAGTAAATCTTGAGAGTTTTTTCTGTAACGAGTCAGACAGACCTACTAAGCCCCGCTTTCTCGTCATGTCAAGTAACAGAGAAAATGAAACTATGAAGAGTGTCAGCCCTATAAAACTTGCCAGGGAAATTGAAAAGTTTGGTATATTTCAGTCGGTGGTCCGTCAGAGAAATGGCACAATTCTTTTCGAATGTCGCACTGACGAACAGATCAGCAAGATCCTTGACCTCAAAGAAATAGCCGGCCTCCAGGTGCATGTGTCCGCCCACCCGACCTTAAACCCCTGCAAGGGTGTGGTAAACCACGAAGACTTCGCTACCGAATCGGAAGAAAATTTGAAAGCCTTCTTTGAGCCATATGGTGTGTCAGAGATCTACAGGATTCAGCGGAGAGTAAATGGGGTACCCACTCCTACCTCAACTCTAATACTGACCTTCGACCGTCCATCGCTACCAGAGAAGATATCGTGTAGCTTCTACAATCTCCGTGTCAGGCAGTATGTTCCAAACCCTCTGCGCTGCTTTAAATGTCAGAGGTTTGGCCATACGCAACCTCGCTGTATGAGTGCCGCAGTCTGCGTGCACTGTGGAAGGGAGGTTTGTAATGACTCAAACTGCTCCGCCGAGGCAAAATGCGTAAACTGTTGTGGAAAACATCCATCTAATTCCAACCAGTGCCCGATTTTCTTAAGAGAAAGAGATCCAGAAGATCAGGGTCTCTGAGAAAGTCTCCTTTCCGGAGGCACGACGTCGTTACCAGACGCGAAACCCCGTGGATATGGCCCGAAGTTTCGCTGACACCGTGGGTCAACATAAGAAAATCAATTCGGAAACCCAAACGCCTAAAGCCTCCACTTTGCGCGATGCTGCCTGCCAGGTGTCCTTTGATGACATCGGCGGAGATGCAAATCCCAAATCTCTTGTCCAGCCTGAAACAAAATCGGAAACAAAAACCATAAATATTGCAACCAACACCCAAACACATCAAGAGAAGCTGAGGCCGACAGGCCCTATTGCTAGATCTAGGTCACCTGTCTCAAGGGACCGTGGTGTCTCAATACATGCGACCCTCTCCAGCAGTAGTCAAGATGACTCTGCTGGGAATGAGGAACCTCGCATGAACCAAGCCGTTACTTTCCAACAAAGAAGGAAAAAGAAGAAAAAGAAACCTGATACATAACCTAACTTGAACCAAACCTTAACTGGAAACTATGGCTCTCCTGTCATGGAACATAAATGGCTTTCGAACTCGTTTGGATGAATTGAAGTTAATTATGTCTATACATAGACCCGTGGTTATCTGTCTGCAGGAAACACATCTCCTTTCTGAGCACTCCATCTCTCTACGCGGGTTTTGTTGCTACAGGCAAGACGTAGACGATGGCCTCCGCGCCCATGGCGTAGTCGCCACGTTTATCACAAACTCTTTGGTATCGAAAGAAATAGACATACGAACCACTCTGCAGATATCTTGCGTTCGTGTAAATTTCCGAACTATTTCTGTTACCATTTGCAACATTTATATCCCGCCTGGACAAGTCGTGTCACAAAAAGAACTGGAAGATGTGCTCTCTCAGGTGCCTACACCTTTTCTCATTGTGGGGGACTTCAACGCCCACAACCCTGCCTGGGGTGGCACAAGGTCGTGCACGAGAGGCAGGTTACATGAAAATATCATAGATAACCCAAAATTAATTCTCCTAAATTCTGGCGAAAGCACACACTTCTCCGTAGCTTCTAACACATTCTCGTCCGTGGACCTAGCTCTCTGTAGTCCCTCCGTTTCTACAATCTTCGAGTGGACTGTCCTTGGCGACCTGCATGGCAGTGACCATTTTCCCATTCGGGTCAACCTCGATATTCCCGATCTGAACGTTGCTCGCCCTCCTCGGTGGCTAATCCACCGAGCTGAGTGGGAAACATACATGAAAGAATTACGAATATCGGAAAACTGCCCAAACGACATCGATGCTATGGTTGCCCATTTTAATAACGCCGTCCTTAATGCGGCCTCATCTGCCATCCCGAAGTCGTCGGGCCATGCACGACACCTCCCTGTGCCATGGTGGAACGATGATTGTGCCACCGCGGTCTGGGATCGGAAGAGGGCATTGGCAAAACTTAGTAAGTCCCCAACCATTGAAAACCTAATAAACTATAAAAGATCCCGAGCCAGAGCTAGATTAACGATACGGGAAAGTAAGGCTGCGTCCTGGAGAGCCTACATCTCGTCACTCTCTTGCCGTTCATCCCCTAAACTTGTGTGGAGAAAGGTCCGACAGATCGGTGGAAGACTCCCTTCGCCGTCTATTTCCGGGCTTATGGTAAAGGGCAATCTCCTATTCTCTCCACAAGAAATTGCTGAAGAAATGGCCTCTCATTACGAACAAATCTCCAGCTCCGTACACTATACTTCTGGCTTTCAAAACACGAAAAGAAAAATGGAAAATTGTAAATTAGACTTCTCGAGTCGCGTGGAGGAAGATTACAATGCCTTTTTCTCCATGGACGAACTCTCCTGTGCCCTCGCTTGTGCGAAAGATTCTGCTCCAGGACCAGACCATATACATAACCAAATGTTGAAACACCTACCTGAAAACGCTCGTTCGTTTCTCCTCGGCATTTTCAACAAGATTTGGGCTGAACATGCTATACCAAGGATTTGGCGTGAAGCCATCGTTCTCCCAATCCCTAAAGAAGGAAAGGACAGAACAACCCCCTCAAGTTACCGCCCAATCTCGCTCCCAAGCTGTGTGTGCAAGCTTTTAGAGCGAATGGTAAATACACGTCTGGTCTGGCTCCTGGAACAAAAGAACCTATTTACACCTCTCCAATGTGGCTTCAGGAAGCACAGGTCAACCATGGACCCCTTAGTCACCCTCGCTACGCAGATTTCCACTTCTTTCGTGCTACGTCAGCACCTGGTAGCAATTTTCTTCGATATAGAGAAAGCGTATGACACCACCTGGAGGTACGGTATTCTTCGCACCTTGCATACTTGGGGCCTTAGGGGACGGCTCCCTTTGTTTCTAGTAGGTTTTCTTTCATCAAGATCTTTCCGCGTCCGCCTTGGCGACGTGTTATCCTCTAGTCACCAGTTAGAAAACGGTGTTCTCCAGGGATCAATTTTGAGCGTCACTCTGTTTGCCATTGCTATCAATAGTATTGCATCAGTTATCCGAGAGCCTGTGAAAGCATCACTGTTTGTTGACGATTTTGCAATTTTTTGCTCCTCCAAGTGCGTACACGTTATTGAGAGGCAACTACAACTTGTGCTCAACAAACTGCAGGAATGGAGCGAAGAAACAGGATTCAAGTTCTCTACCTCAAAAACCACTTGCATGCACTTTTGCAGAATCCGTCGCCTCCATAATCACCCCGACCTTTTTCTTGGAGAACGGCAGCTTCCATTCGTTGAATCCGCAACCTTCCTTGGACTCACATTCGACAAGAGCCTAACCTGGCGAAAACATGCGTAAACTACAGGGCCGATGTGTAT
This sequence comes from Teleogryllus occipitalis, assembly GCA_011170035.1. NCBI lineage: Eukaryota > Metazoa > Arthropoda > Insecta > Orthoptera > Gryllidae > Teleogryllus > Teleogryllus occipitalis. The sequence continues at coordinate 219,637 of BLKR01001796.1, forward strand.
CACCTATGAATCTCCTTCGCACTCTTACTGGTAGCTCTTGGGGCGCAGACCGTGTTTGTCTTCTGCATTTGTATAGAACTCTCATCCGCCCTATCTTGGATTACGGATGCATAGTGTATGGGTCAGCGTCTCCATCAACCCTCCGGCCATTAAATACCATACACAATGCTGGCATAAGGATTAGTACAGGCGCCTACCGCACGAGTCGCATCGAATGCCTCTTGGCCGAGGCTGGAGAACCATCCCTGAGCCGAAGGCGGGATATTCTGATTGCCTCCTATGGCGCGAAATTATCCAATGTTGATACTCCCTCGCGTCAAGCAGTCCTCCATCCAACCCACCTGACTTCATATGCGCTTAGACCGTCATTATCCCATCCCCTGAGTGTCCGTCTCCGTATGCTCTTAAAGAAGCTTCATATAAAACTACCCAACCCTGTGACCCCCCCCCCCGAAACCTTGTTTCCCCGTGGAAACTACACCGGCCGATAATAGATCTTAGACTGTCTAACCTTCCTAAATCCTTGACTCCCCCCAGTACATTCTTATCGGAATTTGAGGCGATAAAATCTACGTATCCTGGCCACTTCTTTATTTACACCGATGGCTCCTCCCAAAACGGCAAAGTCGGATGTGCCTTCTACTGCAGTAGATCCACGCAAGGTTTTCGACTAGACTCTTCGTGCAGTGTCTATACCGCAGAGAAGTATGCGATCTTGGAGGCACTTTAATATGCTGGATCGATGTCAATAAAGAAAGTAGTGATCTGCAGTGATTCAAAAAGCTCTCTTGAATCCATCTCCTCCTTCTCGTCTTGTGACCCACTGACAATGACCATCCAACAGCAAACCCACCATCTCTTGGTCCGTCACTATATTTTAGTCTTTTGTTGGGTCCCTTGGACACGTGGGAATAAGAGGAATGAAATAGCGGACCAGGCAGCAAAGTCCGCTTTGAAGGAAAGAGAATTAGACATCTTCACAGTCCCCACGGAAGACACTAAGCTGTTTATAAAACGCTGTATCCGCAGTGAATGGCAAACAGAGTGGCATAACTCAGATTATAAGCTCACGAGAATCAAGGATACCATAAATCCTTGGTCTTCCTCATCTCGTGATGTTCGGCGAGAGGAGATCATTTTAACACGCCTCCGAATCGGTCACTGCCATTTCTCCCACGGTTATCTCTTCCACGGGGACCCACCCCCTGTATGTGAATACTGCAAAATAGATCTTACCGTGGAGCATGTTCTCTTACACTGTGTTAAGATAAGAGAGAGCCGTCGAAGGCATGACCTTGCTAGCTCCCTTGCGGAGATTCTTAGTAATGACGAATCTTCTCTCTGCAAGCTTTTTTGCTTTTTGCGAGAGACTGGTTGGTACAGCCTTATTTGAGAGAAGATGATAATGCCAATTATTGGCTTTTAGCTCGAGATTTTAAACAAAAAAATATATCTGGCAATTTTCTGCCAAACTTTTATTAGGATACCTCCCTTCTCAGTTTTACTTTGCTTTGTATTAAAGATTTTAATTTTTCTTTGTTAACTTGGAACTGCAATATGATGCACTGGTCTTAAAATAATTTGACACGGGCGCAAATGACCTTAGCCGTTGAAGCGCCCTTAAACCCAACCAACCAATCAATCAATCAATTGAAGCCCTAAAATACATCGAGTCAGCGAGTTTGCGCCGAGTAATTATCTGTTCTGATTCTCTCAGCTCACTACAAGCTGTCTCCCGTTCTTCATCAGACTACCTCACGCAACAGTTCAAAACCTGATCCATCGCCTTTTATCTCACCACTATGACCTGGTACTGAGTTGGGTCCTAGGCCATGTGGGAATCGTGGGAAAAGAGATGGCTGATCGGGCGGCAAAATCGGCGACGGAGAGTAGTCGTGTTGACATTCCTTTTGTACCATCGTCTGATGTTAAAGCTTCTTTAAAACGATCCATCTTTAGAGCGTGGCAAACAGAGTGGTACAATACCACCTATAAACTAAGTGCAGTAAAGGATTCCGTTAATTCTTGGCGTTCCTCGTCCAGACCTTCTGGGCGTGAGGAAGTTATTTTAACCCGTCTTTGTATCGGACACTGCCACTTTTCTCACAGTTTCCTCCTTCGAGGTGAGTCTCCTCCTACCTGTGATAGATGCAGGGCGGTTCTTTCTGTGTAACACGTCTTCCTGCAGTGTTTGAAATTTGTTGGCAGCCGACGAAGACATGGTCTGGCCAACTCCCTACGAGAGGTGTTCGGAGATGACGATTCCGCGCTCTCAAAGCTTTTTTGTTTTTTGAGAGAAAGCGGAATATATAATTTTATCTGACATATAAGGGCAATAAATATTTTCTCTGCCCCAGATTTTTTTTTTAAATTTGTCTTGTTTACCAGAATTTTTTGTGCGTAATGGATGGTTTCCTTTTAGGGTATATATGAGCTTTTAAATTAGCTGGAAAGTTGCACCAGCAACCCTTTTAATAAAGTTTAATTGATTTTTTTTGAAATACTTTGACATGGGCGCCATTGACCTTAGTAGTTGAAGCGCTCTTTAAACCCAATCAATCAATCGAAGTTCACCAGAATGGGTCAGTAGTCACTGCCATGCAGGTCGCCATGGACAGTCCACTGAAAGATTGTGGAAAGGGAGGGACTACAGAGAACTAGATCTACGGACGAGAAAGTGTTTGATGCCACGGAAAAATATGTGCTTTCGCCAGTATTCAGAAGAATTACATTCCGGTTATCAATAGTATTCTCAAAAATTTTTCTTCTTGGGCACGACCTTATCCCACCCCAGGCGGGATTGAAGTCCGCCACAATCAGAAAAGGGGCGGCAACTGAGAAAACACGTCTTCCAGTTCCTCCTGCGACACGACTCGTCCAGGCAGGATATAGACATTGCAAATAGTGATAGAAATGGAGCGTAAATACACAGGAAAGCAAGATATATGAAGACTGAACAGAGTTCGTACGTCTGTTTCTTTATACCCCAGGGAGTCTGTGACGAATGTGGCAACTCCGCAAAGGGCACGGAGGCCATCATCAATACCTTGCCTGTAATAACAAAAGCCGTGAAGAGAGAGGGAGTGCCAAGGATGTAGTTGTGTTGCCTGCAGGCAGATAACCACAGGAGCTGAGGCATCATCAGCTTTAATTCATCCAAACGAGAACGAAAGCCATTGAGATTACACGAAAGGAGTGCCATAATTTCTAGGTGTTGAGTCTCGGATTTCTTTTTCTTATTTTTCCTTCGCTGTTGGGGAGTGATGCACTGGTTCGTGTGGGGCTCCTCGTTCCCTGCAGAATCGTCTTGACTACTGCTAGAGAGAGTCGCATGTGTTCGGAGACCACGGTCCCTTGACACAGGCGATCTAGATCTAGAAATAGGGCCTATCGGCCTCGGTTTCCTTGATGCCTTTGTGTGTTTGTTGAACTATTTAGGCTTTTCGTTTCCTTTTTAGTTTCAGGTGGGACAAGATACTTGGCATCTGGATCTCCGCCGATGTTTTCAAAGGACAGCTGACAGGCAGCATCGCGCACATAGGTATCTTTAGGTTCTGGGATTCGGAATTTACTATCATCTGTTGACGCGCGGTGTCAGCGAAACTTCGGGCCATGTCCACTGGGTTTCGCGTCTGTTACCGACGTCGTGCCTCCGGAAAGGACACTTTGTCAGTTACTCTGATTGTTTGGATCCCTATCTCCCTTAGATAGTTTGGTCACTTGTTTGAATTGGCTGTATGGTCTCCTTCACAGTTGACACAGCGAAGTGGAGATGTGTAGGGATCCATATTGTGCGTGTTTTCCGCACTTTGCGCAAATAGGGCCCTCGGCCATGCACTGTTGTTGAGTAAAAAAACAACTGATCAAACCTCTGACACTTGAAGCAGCACAGGGGGTTTGGCACACTCGTGGATATCATAAAAACCACAACATCCTCTTTGGGAGTGAAGGGAGATTGAAAGTCAGGATCAAGGTAGGAGTGGGGATTTCTCTCCCATTTTCCTTCCTCTTGATCCTAAACATCTCCGTTACGCCGTGACTCTTAAAGAAAGATGGGAGTTCCTCTTCGGTTTCGGACGCGGCATCATCGTGGTTGATATTAAGAGTAGAGCGACTACAGAGGTCAAAAGTAGGGTGAGTGGTCACTTCCACCTGGAGGCCGGCAATCTCCTTAGTCTTGGCTAACTTTTCAATCTTCTTGTCGGGGCGCGCTTCAAAGAGAATGGTATCGTTCCTCTGTCGCACGACCGTTTGGAGCTTCCCGAATGTCTTTTCAATCTCGCGCGAAAGACGGACCGCGCTCATACTCTTGACGGTCTTCCCCTCCTCAACACAAGATATAAGGAGAAACCGCGGTTTTTTCGGTTTATACTCTTCTCTAGCGAAGAAACTATTCAAATCAATATCTTGACGTTATTCAATTCAACAACTTCTTGAAACATCAGAGGGCAGGATGGAAATTTATCTCCGTGCTCCCTACCCACGACGGAGTCCAACAAGGGGACACCCCACTGGGGATGCCGGGGATGACACGGAGTTGTAGTGGGGGGATATCACAGCGCTGCACTACCGTGGATCCCCCCGCTCACCCTGGAGTTCAGCACAAGACCTAGTCCGAGCCGTTTGATCGCCAGTGGGTTAGCTCCCGAGTGGGTTAGGCCAAAAGAAGTGCATTAGGACCCACAAGGTGCAGAGAGCTCCCCTGTCACCAGGGATCACTGTTATTCGCGTGGCGAACATGGCTAGAGCGGGTCCACCCACAAGACACCAGGGTTAAGTCGACAGTCGAGAACGCATACACAGACCCCTCAACACTCAGGTCACCCATTCCCTTCGACACGGGTCGCCATGCACGGCAAACATATGGGTGGGCGTTCAGCATACAGAGAAGGCCAGTAAGGAAAATAAAAGTGTGAAAAAGAATATGGGTGGCATGAAATGAGAAGCAAGAAGATGAAAAATGGAGAAACGAACACTTGAGATCCTTCTCTGCATCCCGTCAGGACGTGGACCAACCCACCTCGTTGGGCCGAGGATGTTTATCAGAAGTCAACACACTTCTGGATTAGGAAAGGAAACTAATTTGGCGATACAATGGGATTCACGGGATTCATGATGGCTATTCAAGACAGGATTGTACCAACAAGAAACTATCGAAAATATGTCCAAAAAGAAGTAAATATAAATTATAAATATATGAAATGTAAAAGCTTATCAGAAACCATAGAACATATAATTGGATCGTGTCAGCCTCTAGAATGCACAGAATACACTAAGAGACATAACAATGTGGCCAAAATCCTTTATCAACACTTAATAGGGAACATAATGAAAGTTCCTTATTTTAAATATGAACTTTTGAATGTTATTGACAACCAGAATTTGACGCTATACTGGGACAGAGAAATAAGAACAGATGTTACTGTACCAGCCAACCGCCCTGACATCTTTTTCTTAAACATAAGTAGACAAGAGGTGCATATTATTGACATTGCCATCCCCCTCTCTCATAACATCAGTACTTCCTACAATACAAAGATTAGTAGGTATAAGGATTCGGCAGATGAGATAAAGAAGCTCTGGAAGGTACGATTCAACTTATAGTAATTTCAAATACTGGAGTAGTGTTGAAATCGACAAAGCGTCAACTCGAGACATTAGGAGCTGGAAAACTGCTGATGACAATTCAAAAATCGATAATTCTGGGTACATGTCATTTAGTAAGAAAATACCTAGGAAAAGACCTTGATTAAACCAACAGAATCCGTCAACACTGCACGTACTTGGTCACCGGAGCCGTACTAGTGAGACTAGCCGAAGTGACTACCGCAGATGAATGTTTCCCCAAGCGAGGGAGAAGTGAAAAAGTCATAATAATAATAATAATAATAATAATAATAATAATAATAATAATAATAGTAAATATAATAATAATACAATAAAAAGGAACATGTCCAAAGCTTATATTTGTTTCAAAATATTTCAGTATCGTTTTGTTGTATTAATTATGACTGAAGTGCTTGAATAAAAATATTAACATAATTTATGTAAAAAAATTGTTTACGTACTTGAAACGTATACCAGCTAATTCATTTGGACCTTTTTTGGTATCAGAGGTTTAGCAAATACCCAAGGAATGGATTTACATCCTGGATATACAAGCTTCTAATTTGTGAGGTATTTTCTGATTCTACACTGCACACACGACAAACATGATAGTAATTTTCAAAGAAAGCAAAATTTGTTTTGATCTGTTTGAAATCTTTTAATATCTAGCTGAATAAAATTGACTGTACATTTTAACCAAAGAAGTCTTTACCAATAGGTTATTTTATTAAGAAGTTAAAATATAAGAGATGTAATAAGTTATAAGTTATCTAATAAGTAACTAATATAATATAACATAAGTAACTAATAAATAACTAATAAGTTATCTTCAATATTCAAATTAAAATAGGTTATAATATTATTCTTACAATTTTGTTTTTCATTATTAACCTTTTCTAATAAACTTAAAACAGAAAAACTATGAAAATAAACAAAACCTAATTTTAAGAAAATAAATAAACTATTAAATTACTGTTTTATTTATATTGAGCTTTCATGTGCAAATAAACAGATAAATAGTTGAAATTTCGGGAAACTGTAGTGAATTTACAGGGCTACAATTTGTATTTAGCTCTTTTTATGTTCTGCAACAAAACAAGAGATATTCTTAAAAAACGAAGGCAAAAAGTTTTTTTCTATTTTTCTCTATTTTTTTATTGATTGTAAGGGTCAAAATTGGATTAAAATGCCTGAAAAATTTTTCAAAATATCTTTACCATCAATAGGAAATCGCAAGGATAATTTAAATCAGTATTTATTGACGTAATGTGGTTAAAAAATTTAAAGTTATATAAGAAGCTAAAAACTTTTTTTTTCGTTTGTACGAACTTCTCAGTGTAAATTGATTTAAATCGGACGAAAACTGTTTTATTATACTTCAATTACGATTTTCAACATAATTTTTTTATCCCGTTGGGGCAGATTTGCGTATCTTATTCCGCTACCCCCTTTAAAGCTATTTTTCATAGAAAAAAATTGAATTTTTGAAAGAGTTCATTGGAAGTCATTTGAAACACTTCTACTCACAAATGCAATAATGTATTGCTGGATATATTCATATTAATCTCTAGAAGAATCATGCAAAAACATCGTTAGCGTGAAAAGATGGCGAAGATGTCCTGGGTAGATGCAACTCAAAGCCGTAGTGAAGGCGATGCACCTAGGGTGAGCAACCCGAAAAATTGCCCTGCAAGTTTGGAGGCAGTGAGATGGCATACCCATCACCAAACTAACCTGCATATGGGCTAGAAACCCTATCAGGCAAAAATTAAAATTTCTCACAGATCGCAACAAGTACAATCGGACGCCCCATATACGACAAGGCAACGAAAAGGATATGATAACGGTTTAGCGGAACATTTACAGATAATGACTTGGAATGTTAGATCGTTAAAAGGAAAAGAACAACGTGTAATCAATATAATGAAAGAAAAATTTGTGGATATAGCCATGTTAACAGAAACAAAGAAGAAAGCTAAATGCTCAATGGATTTAGATGATTATGCTCTTATATATAGTGGTGTTGATATCAATGAAAGAGCTGCGTCAGGAGTTGCAATCTTAATAAGCAAAAGATGGAAAAATCGAGTTCATTCTTATAGTTGGATATCTGACAGAATTGTCACTCTTCGGTGTAAAGTAGATAGAGAATATATATGCTTCATTTGTGTATGCCCCAGAAGAAGGGAAAAATTTGGCTACAGAGGAATTTTACAATTCTCTACAAAAAACTCTCGATGAGACAAATAGAAATGATTATATTGTCATATCTGGAGACCTCAATGCCAGAATTGGGAATGTATCTATTGATAAGATAATTGGCCCCAATAACGAAGACGCCCAGAATAAAAATGAACGTAAGCTAAGAGATTTTGCATGTTTTAATAATATGAAAATAATGAACACCTTTTATAAGCATAAACGTATTCAAAAGATGACATGGGCAGCACGTGGTCAATTTAGTGCTATTGATTACATCATGGCAAACGATAAAGTAAGCAAACTTTTCACAGATGTAAGAGTCTACAGGAGTTACGATATAGATAGCGATCACTTTGCACTCTTAGGAAAGTTAAAACTACTGAAGAGATGGGTTAAAAACAATAATCGCCAAACTTGTCCCATCCAAAAGGTTTGGAAAGTACCCTTTGCTTTGTTCGGCCTTGCCCTTCTCTCGTACGCTTCGCTCGTCCGTCATGCGTTCGGTGAAACCAGGCCCTTCTCTCGTACGCTTCATCCACTCCCGGCTCCCCTCTTCTCCTCTTCTATTCGTCCTTGCCATGAACGTGTATGCCCGCGCTTCAAGTCTCTGGCACGTCGCAAAATAGGATCTTTGCGATACTACACTGGGCGTCACAACTGCATTTCGGATGGCTGCAGCGCTAATACATTCAGTCTTCACTGGATTGTAAACTGTGTAAGTACTTTTGAAAAATAAAACGTTCACTGTTCTTACTTCGCTATGACCGCTTTCTTTCTAACGAGCTTGTTGCTAATTATTAATGTGTTCGTACTGCAATCACACTCCGTTGCCAACTAATCCTCCACGCTCACACCACTCAATTATTCACTTTCACCACCAAACTCCTAGAGAACTTACGCGTTCGCCTACGCTACCAGACTCATAGAACTAGTACTTTCGCCCGCGTCGCCGGATTAACAGCAACCCTTTTCGTCGTGTCTCGCGGTATTTATGAGCTGTGGCCCGGGGCAACCTCGAAGGGGTGGCCACTTCTCCTCCCTTCGTCTTGAACGCAAGAAAAACTGTTCGCGAGTTCGCACTCCGCTCTTCGGTCAGCCGCAGACAGATGGCGTAGTTTGCGCCTGCCGCGCGCTTCGCTCCTCCCCGTATGTCGGTGTCTTTGTGTGGGCGGTTGTGGCGATGGGGGATATATCCCCATATCGTTACAATATATATATTGAGACGAGCTCTGATATGCGCCCCAGCGAGGAAGCAGAACCCCAGGCAAAAACGCCCAAGATAAATCGCGGGTGTTTACCACTTCGAATGTGGCACGTTGGTACGTCATCGTCTGACGTCAGCCGCGGCTGAAGTCGGACGTAACGAGTGGTCGCCAATGATTTCTCGGGGCGATAAGCGCTGGAAAATTAAATCCTGCGATTGGCCCGTTGATAGAAAAACGAGGGAACAGTCTCCGAGGGGGGAAGGGGTTCCCGGGAAACCGGACAGTCGGAGAAAGGCCGCTGGAGAGTTTGATAGAAATGGCAGAACATTCTGAGACAAACCGCCGAACAGTCTGATAGAGATCGCCGAAGGGTCGAGTATACGATCATTACGTCGCAACTACGCCGCATCGCCAAAGCGGAAGGCTGAGGCGACATTCCAGGTGCAACACAGCCAAAGAAGCAAGTTTGTTGGGAACGGAAGACGGGCGTAGAGGCACGGCCGTTCTACGGGACGACCGGAGAAAATTGTACTACTTCACGGGCGAACGGAGGCAGCATCAAGCGAGCCAAGGAGCAGCGCGGACCGGCGAGCGTATAGCGCAGCGAGCTGGGCGAGGCCGAGCGTCACCGCGGCGCGAGCAGCCGTTCGCAGCGATAAGCAGCCGAGGTCGGTCACTGCGTTGGCCGAGGTCCAGGTTACGTGTTCCCCAATCGCCGAAGCGTGAGTACCCGTGCGACATTCAGACCGCGAGGTCGTAATATTTCCAAAGGTGTGATTAAAAAGGTATAACTAGGAAGTATTCTTGCCGAACGCCTAACACGGGAATTCAGTTCGATCCAACATAATGGAACGAACAGACTGAAAGAACACTTTAGTGCCAAGATCAGTAGGTTTGCATAAACAATTAAATTGCCCGAGTATTGTAATTAGCGGGCAAGATATGATTTTTGAGTATTTAAGGTAGGGAGGTTATTGTTTATTTGCACAAGATGGAGCAAGAACGTTAATCCAGAATTAGGATTATAATTATAATAGAAATAGGATTGCAATTTGTTTATTATAATCTAGTGTGTAAGTGTATGTGCCTCTGGAAAAAGTTTAAGAATACATGCCTAATTTTACCAGAGCCATCCAAGTGTTTCATTAGAATTCGATCCGCCCTGTATTCTATCCATTGCAAGCTACCCCTTATTTGCCTCTCACAGGCAAGACGAACGAACAACCTGACAGGCCTGGCGTCGGAGCGACAGTAGGCTGCCGCACGGCGCTGGTAACGCCCGAGCGGTGCTTCACACCCTCAGGGCTAACGACCCCTGATCAAAGACCAGGTTGCATTGTGTGCGGCGCGCCGGAGGCCAGTCCACGGCGTGTGCGTTCCGTCACATAATTTGGCGCCCGAACAGGGACCCGAATATGTTGGCATTTACTACGGAGCGCGATAGACGTGCATCCATAGCGCCCACGCGGGTATTACCTTATCAAGTAGTTTTTTTTTTGTTGCTACGCGTGTTTCGTCAGTCATTTAGCGGACGCGCGAGGCGCACATTTTGGAGGAGATTTCTTATCTTATTTTCAAGACCTGGATTTTTCCTTATTGAAATTGTGTCAACCAGTTAAATTTATTCCTACTTAATTGCAAAATTGGTAACATTTTTACCATTCCAATTAACAGATATTGGGTAGAATACAGGAAGGTCACAAACTCACAGCGGCAAACACCTTACATTGGTGTACCGCATTGTGGAAAATTGTTTTTGTTTTCAGCAGTGAATTATTGTATTTATTCAGTGTAGTGATATGTTGTGATTTTTGTTATTTTTAAAAGTGTATAGCATGCAGTGTTTCTGAGAAGTGGGATTGTCAGTCTATTCGTCATATTTCTTTCAGTACATTGTGTAGGCGTAGGGTATCATAGCGAACAAGGTAAATTCTTGTGGAAATATTTATTACTTGTAAACGGGTACTCAACTTCTCGCGATGGCAGAGAGATTTATGGAGTCTAGGGGGTTGATAGGAGAGAATCCTATAAGCAGTGATTCAGATCAGGAGTCGGAAGGACGGGACCGCGAAGTAGGGGCGTCGCCACAGGAAGAGGGAACGCCGACTGAATCAGCTCGCGGAACCGAGAACTCAGAAGTATCACCGGACGTTCAGGCGATAGAAACATCACCAGTCAACCCGAATGATCCCATGCTAAACGTAATGAGGGCACTATTGGGTAATTTCCATATAACCCTTACAAATAAAATCGAGAATATTCAACAACAGAATCACGCGATGAGAAATGTATTAGAATAATATACAATAATAATAATAATAATAATATATAATAATAATAATAAAATGTAGAAATAAGACAAGACATTCAACATGTACAAGAAAATGTTCGGCAACAAAACCAAGCATTAGCGAGGGAGCTAAAAGAACAACAACATGCTTTAGCTGCGGAGTTGACAAAAATTAATACAGTCAACGACAAGGTCGAAGCTATTCAGCGCGCGCAGAAAACCTGGGCGGCCGAATTGAAGAATGAAGTTGATAAGAAGTTAGAAGAACAAGCGGAGAAGTTGGAGAAACAGGCGGAGAAGGTAGAAGCTGTACGAAATAAGTGTGAAGAAATGAACACTAGACTAGATGCAGTAACTGACTTCGTCGAAGCCCGCACGAAACAACATGAAGACAAGGTCGTACAAGAATTAAAGGTAATTTCAGATCGGGTGGAAGAAGGCCGGCACGAACGTTTGGAAATGCAAGCGAAACTAAACGACTTACAAGCAACGGTGAATACCATGCCTGTCGCCGTAGGTTCAACGCACCCTCTAAACTTGAACGTGCCACCTTCTCTGAAGTTTTCGGGATCTCCGGAAGAACACCCGTATTCATTTTTGAAAGCACTGGATAGTTTTATGGCTCTCAGTCATTTATCGGAGCAATATAAAACTCATTTATTATATCAGATCTTACAAAAGAATGCAAGGATTTGGTTAGAAACTTTGGAACCATTTCCGCAAACGATCCAAGAATTTAAAATAAAATTTTTAAATAGATATTGGAGCGAGGAAATTCAACTTAACTATAAATGTCAGTCATGAACGCGTATTACCAGCCAACGCTTGGCAGCATGCGCGATTATGCTGCGGGGAAAATTGCCGCACTCAAATTATGTTCTCCGCCGATGGAAGACAAGGAAATTATTTGTTTGTTAACGAGACATTTTCCATACGGCATACAAAATTTGATTAGAAGCATAGCACCGCCTGACATCGAAGCGTTTCAACGCTTGTTAAGCAACTACGATATTACAGCAGAGAATATCATGAAGGGAGGCAAGTCCAAAATGACTACCAACGCAATTGCTACGTGCATGGAAGGTCAAGAGGCGAAGCCGACCAAAAAGAATGAACAAACAAGCAGTAAGAAGAATGATCGACGAGCAGAAGAACACAACTTTCGAAACGAAACGAAAGACAGAACTTCCAGCCAAGAAAAAGAAGAAGCTAACAGGACATATCCGCAAAATAAACGGAAGAATAAAGAGGAAGAGAACAATGGAGAATTAGTTGACAAACATCGACAACATCAACCATCGACATCGGGAAACTGTCACAGTTCGATGTGAGCGGGAGCCCCATGTCGGACAGCGTTCGAGCAGAATATAACGTGGTTCCTGTAATTTCCGTAGGTGATCCACCGATGGGCGTCGTATGGAACATGGCCACAACGAACGAGTATCCGTACCGTTGTCCAGTAATTGAAGTACGCTGCGGCGACGTGACGATGAAGGCGTTAGTGGACACAGGCTCCATGGCTACCATCATAGATGAAGGCACTTACAATGCGCTGAGGGACTCGAAGATTGAAATACCTCAATTGCCAGTCAAGAGTACGCGAATTACGACTGCAGTTGGAAACAAGTCACGCCCAATAAGAAAGCAAATATATGCACCGTTGGAAATAGGAGGCAAGGTCTATGACACGCCGTGTCTTGTCGTAAAAGGACTTACGTATGCAGTAATTTTAGGCATCGATTTTCTCGTTGAGAATGATGTAATTGTAGATACGAGAGCCAAGAGGATTCTCATAGGTCGTGGAAATGCAAAAATTAACACAACAATGAAATTGAATCCAGAAAAGTTAATGGGAACCAACGATGAAATAGATTTATGTTCATCTACGGCATGTAACTTGGATAAATTAATTAAAGAAAAAGTTAATTTAGCTTCACTCCTCGACGACGAGCAAAAGGCCAGGTTATTAAGGTTACTCATCAGCGCCAAAAAGGTGTTCGAGAAAAATCGCGAGCCAGTGAAAGATTACGTGTTTCGTATCCAACTAACGGACGAGACGCCGTTTAAAGGACGCAGCTACCCTATACCAGTGGCGTTCCAAGAAGAAATTTCAAGACAAATTGAAGAAATGTTAGAAGAGGGCATAATATAAAAGGGCAACGACAGCTTACGTAAATCCGATTGTAATTGTGAAAAAGCAGAACGGCACTTTGCGCTTATGCTTAGACGCGCGTCACTTGAACTCGCTGACAGTTCCGTTTAGAGATGTACCGCCTAAAATTGACGATATATTGTTACAATTCGCCAATAAGGGATATTTCTCCTTAACTGACTTCAGCAAGGCATACTATCAGATGAGGTTACATCCAAGAGATCAGAAGTACACTGGATTCGTCTACAGGGGACGAAGCTATGTTTTTCAACGTGTCCCATTCGGATTGCGCAACAGCGGCGCCGCGCTAATTCAATGTTTGGACGAAATCATGAACAATGCCGGGTTACGAGACACAACCATTTATGTGGATGATGTCATAATTCATTCAACGGATTTTGAGCGTCACCTCGAAGCATTGAGAAGATTATTGCCACAATTGATTAAAAATAACCTGGTATTGAATCTAGAAAAATCGCATTTTTGTGTACCTCAAATTAAATTTCTCGGGTATGAAGTCACGAGGAAGGGAATTAAAATGGGGTTGGATAGAATTGAAGAAATCGAAACCATACCCAGACCAAAGAATATTAGGCAGTTAAGGAGAGTTTTAGGAGTTTGTAATTATTTTAGCAGGTTTTGCCATAATTACGCTCTAATAATGGCTCCCTCATATGAATTATTGCGGAAAGGTCGGAAGTGGGAATGGACAGAGCATCACCAGAAAGGAAAAGAAAAACAAAGAAGGAAAGGAAAGAAGAGGGCCTGTTACAAGATTGTTTTTCCATTACCTTGTCAAGTCAAGATTGCGGAAAAAAATCTTACTGGTTGGGGGGCAATGAGACGAGCTCTGATATGCGCCCCAGCGAGGAAGCAGAACCCCAGGCAAAAACGCCCAAGATAAATCGCGGGTGTTTACCACTTCGAATGTGGCGCGTTGGTTGGTACGTCATCGTCTGACGTCAGCCGCGGCTGAAGTCGGACGTAACGAGTGGTCGCCAATGATTTCTCGGGGCGATAAGTGCTGGAAAATTAAATCCTGCGATTGGCCCGTTGATAGAAAAACGAGGGAACAGTCTCCGAGGGGGGGAAGGGGTTCCCGGGAAACCGGACAGTCGGAGAAAGGCCGCCGGAGAGTTTTGATAGAAATCGCAGAACATTCTGAGACAAACCGCCGAACAGTCTGATCGAGATCGCCGAAGGGTCGAGTATACGATCATTACGTCGCAACTACGCCGCATCGCCAAAGCGGAAGGCTGAGGCGACATTCCTGGTGCAACACAGTCAAAGAAGCAAGTTTGTTGGGAACGGAAGACGGGCGTAGAGGCACGGCCGTTCTACGGGACGACCGGAGAAAATTGTACTACTTCACGGGCGAACGGAGGCAGCATCAAGCGAGCCAAGGAGCAGCGCGGACCGGCGAGCGTATAGCGCAGCGAGCTGGGCGAGGCCGAGCGTCACCGCGGCGCGAGCAGCCGTTTGCAGCGATAAGCAGCCGAGGTCGGTCACTGCGTTGGCCGAGGTCCAGGTTACGTGTTCCCCAATCGCCGAAGCGTGAGTACCCGTGCGACATTCAGACCGCGAGGTCGTAATATTTCCAAAGGTGTGATTAAAAAGGTATAACTAGGAAGTATTCTTGCCGAACGCCTAACAAGGGAATTCAGTTCGATCCAACATAATGGAACGAACAGACTGAAAGAACATTTTAGTGCCAAGATCAGTAGGTTTGCATAAACAATTAAATTGCCCGAGTATTGTAATTAGCGGGCAAGATATGATTTTTGAGTATTTAAGGTAGGGAGGTTATCGTTTATTTGCACAAGATGGAGCAAGAACGTTAATCCAGACTTAGGATTATAATTATAATAGAAATAGGATTGCAATTTGTTTATTATAATCTAGTGTGTAAGTGTATGTGCCTCTGGAAAAAGTTTAAGAATACATACCTAATTTTACCAGAGCCATCCAAGTGTTTCATTAGAATTCGATCCGCCCTGTATTCTATCCATTGCAAGCTACCCCTTATTTGCCTCTCACAGGCAAGGCGAACGAACAACCTGACAGGCCTGGCGTCGGAGCGACAGTAGGCTGCCGCACGGCGCTGGTAACGCCCGAGCGGTGCTTCACACCCTCAGGGCTAACGACCCCTGATCAAAGATCAGGTTGCATTGTGTGCGGCGCGCCGGAGGCCAGTCCACGGCGTGTGTGTTCCGTCACAATATATATATATATATATATATATATATATATATATATATATATGTATATATATTTGTGAGCTTTTGCTCTGTCCAACGTGAGCTGGCTGCTCTCCCGGCTGACAGTGGTAGTGAGAACTCACCTGCGTAGCCACTTATAGTATCTGGCTGAGGATACGGGAGACATGCATGTACTGGATTCTGGTTTTCTATCATTAAATGATCGAATTATATAAGAAATATGGCTTTAATTATTCTAGTACCCACCCAAAACAAACACTTACGCCCCATACATCATTATCACTGCTAAATCACAATTGACGCCTACTGCGCTCTTACGATCTACTCCTCTCTCGTAACTCTCTCTCGACCACCTTTTAAATGTTAGTGTGCGGTTGCCCCATTTGGCGATCTCACCCGAAATGCTCTGTGACCGGCGCTGGTTGGTGGTGGTCTCCGGTGTAAGCGAGGGGTCGGAATAGCACCTGCGCAGTCAACTCCAGTCGACGACGGGTGGCGGCATGGCGAGAGCGATGCCTCAGGGAAGGCGCCCTCCGTCTTTCGTTGCTTCTCCTGGCGCCCACACATGTGGGGCGGACACGCTTGCGTGCGTACACGCGTTTACATTCACGCTTGTAATAGTCTTCGGCGGCTAAAGCCTCAGCGCGAGACACTGATCGCGGCACTTGGCAGCCATACGGCGACGCGACACTTAGAGAAGCCGAACCAGAAGCGAGGAATTTCCGACTATGAAGAAGCTCGCTCACCGAAGAATTTTTGAAATAGACCGAGGAAGCTCCTATCTCCGTATTTATGGCACGCGCCATTCCCCCTCCCGTCATGATGATGCGGTGGCTCCCCGCCAATCACGCATCGGGTTGTGCGTCAAGTGACTTGTCTCATCTGGCCCACGAACCATGACCTGGCGCCCCCTTGCAGCCAACCTACCAAACGCCCTGTGACGTAGGCCTTCGCGCCGTTTCACTAGACGAGACGCGCTCTTCCCATGACGTCAGGGGTTTTTCCTTGGCGTGGGTCCGACAAGCAGTTGTGAATTTCCTTCTCCTTGTTCGACTTCCCGTTGCCGAACGGCTTATGGCCGAGAATAGCTCGTGGAGTTCTGTGCAGCTACAATATATATATATATATATATATATATATATATATATATATATATATATATATATATATGTACATATATATACATATATATACATATATATATATATATATATATATATATATTGTGACGTCATGGATTAGACAACCCCATAACGCCACCATCAGCTACGAAAAAAAGCCCACGAACAGAGAGGAGTGGGGTACACGACGGAGCGATGGCTTGTAAACGCGCCATCTACCCACAGCTTTTCGAACTCTGACGCCCGAACTAGCGAATAATGTTTTTCCGGGAGGTCACGAAAAGAGGAGAATATTCACCTCTCCAAAAATATGGGCTCCGGGGTAGGGTAAACATTGATACGACTTCCAAATATAATTAACATACACAACTTTATTTCAATAATTATACAATAACCTTGTAACTCTTTTTAGCGTGGACCCTAATACCTAGAATCACTTCCCTACGCTGCCTAGTTCTGACTACCATTACTCTCGTCGAACCTCTCACGAATGCGTCGCCTACACTTTACTAATATCTTCACTATTGTATTGTTCACTCACGAGTTTCTGATATCACATATTACGCATCCGGCATTAAATATTCAGCCACGTCCCGCGCAATACGTGCGCTCCCCTACACTGCCTAGCTCTGACCACTCTGCTCTCGCCTCCCCGTCCGTTAAGTCTCGTCCGTCGCGGGACCCCTTCTCGCGCTAGGCGGGAGCCGCCAACTGACGCGCCATCCGAATCGTAGAGGCCGCTTTGCGTTTCGTCTGGAAACGCGGCGCGTTTCATCCGGCGCGTTTCAATATATACATATGACGCCCCTAGGGGTAATTGTTGGAGAATCTTTGAGCCGTGCGTTTACTCAAAAGATCGTCTCGTCAGTTAAAACATGTGGTAATTCACATCCGGCCAGCATTGAAGAAATTAAATTTTGACTAGTGGTAGCAGCCACTAGTTTTGAGCGCGTAAGAGGTGATTGAGAGTTGAAAGTGTAAGTCGCTCCAATTACAACAGAAAATAATATTCTGTTCGTCTAAGGAAACATTGACAGAAAGATAAAGTTGACAAACTTCTTCCATCATCAATATTTATCACGCTGAGATAAACTAATAGTTCTCGAATAATTGTCTTTCAGCATTTTCCCTTGTGACAAACTAGGAAGTCGGTAGCCACGCTTTGCGAGCAATGCAATCCATTATTCTGTTGCCCTCCCAAACAATTTACTGAAGCTATTTTGCAGCGTTAACAGAACTGTTGCTGTTTTTTAACTTTCAAAATTTCCTTTGTGATCTTAATACATCATTGAAACTTCAGTTTCATTATTTTTATTCGTCTGTGCTATAAGTACATTTTGTTGCAAATTTCAAAACGCAGAAACTAACTATTGTCCTGCAAATGTGTAGGTCTCTTTATTATGTGCTTGGGTATGTTCTATTCACTGGTGCAAAGTGGATGGCAATAATTTATCGTCAACCAAATTTGGAGAAAATTGATTATAAAGAAATTATTTTGCATAAAATTCATTTCGGACGAACCGTGGCATGGTAGATCATTTTAATATTTATTCCACAAGGCAAACGTGCAGCAGAGATATTAGAATATTTTAAATTTTGGGGAAATTGAATCATTTGATTTTTTAAATAGAACTTTGTAGGTATTTTAACCCGAAATGAATAGATCATTCATAAGGAGATACGTGATATGTCATTTGGTAATAATTTAAAAGAGTAAAAATATATTTTAGCCGACCTGGATGGCCGAGGTGGCTAAGAGCGATTACCGACTCAGCGCTTCGGTCCGAAGGGTCGCGGGTTCGAGTTCCGCCCTGGGCATGGCTGTTTGTCCCTTGACTTTGTGTGTGTGTTGTCGCGGAGGGCCTCGCGTTCTGCTGACCCCAGATCAGAGGAGCCCGCAAGTGTTTGTCTAGTGTATGGTCGAATATGCGTCCCTTCGGGACGTAAAGGGCAACCGGCTGTCGGCTGGATAAAAGCCTGAGGAATATATATATATATATATATATATATATATATATATATATATATATATATATATATATATATTTGACACGCGGCTGGAGCAATCCTTAACTAAGGCAAGCACCGCTCATTGTCTGTTCTATCAATTCAAGTAGCCTATCCTCTGAAGTTTTGCCCCTTTCTCCTCGCCTTAGAAGACATAATAGGCGGAGTCTGAAGAATATGGCACGAATCCAGTAATACTCTCCTCCTCTTTACGAAGAATGCTTCGCTATGCCCTCTTCGGGATACAAGTTCTTGACGTATGAAATCGTGCATTAAATTTTGACAAATAATTTGAATTCAATATAAATTTTGACAATAGCTTTGTACTACAAATTGTAATGCTACACACATTTAAATATAGATATAAGACACTATTCAGTATACACACGTTGTAGGAAGACGACTTTTATGTGTTATTTCAACACTAATTTATATACTTTTCACAGACAGTATTTTGTGTACATCGTTAATCTGATAATTTAATTTAGAGATAATCGATATTATTGACATTAATGGAATATGTTTCATTACGGAAATTTCTATTGGATAGTATGTACAATTATGAACGAGTTCAGTTAATTTTAAACAGAGCAATTTTATAGGGAAAATGTTTTTTTAATGTAATTATTCCAAATTCATATACTTTCTTGCTTTCATTAGCATTCAGTGCCTATTCGTCCCTCAGACTTGAATGTTTGGAAATGACCCTCAGAGTGGTCGCTTGGTCGAGCTCTCTATTGTATCAAACTCTTGAAACCTTGAACCTTCCCGGAACTCGTAAACATCAATAAGGCCATCTCAGACACAGTAGTCGCGCCCTACGCGTCTGATTGTGAGTCCGCACGTGGAAAAAGAAAGAGTTGACCTGTCCAACTTTTTTAAGCGTGGGAGAGGTTGTAATTCCTAGGGTGATAGTAGTGTAGTAGACATAGTATTATCTTCCTGAACCTGAATACGTGAGTTCGTATCCCAGCGTGAACAAAACCTCTGAGAATTGAAAACACTTCAGACCGCTTCGTGTGGTATTTTAATATATGTGCTTATGTAGCACTTGTAGTTTTAATGCAATTTTTTCTTTCCCATTGTTTGCATTTTGATCATCGCGGAAATATCGCTGGGAGTTCAAGAAGTGAACGATGAAAAGGAAGGATGACTATATGAGTTCTTTTATTAAAGAAAACATACTGTTACGAAATAGCACTTACTAAATGAAACAATCGTAATGAAAAATGTGTTGTGAATAGAATTATAAAGAAACTTTTATTCAGAATATATTTTCATTGAATGTTCATCTACATTTGAAAAAAATGTTTGCGTGCTCTAGGACAGTCACAGTTGCGATCACCGGGATCATTTCCGTTTGGAACTCTTCTCAGAGAAGAAAAATATTTCCCAAACATAAGCAGATCTAAATATGTTATGATGTTTGCTGAAGATGAACACGGAGAAAGAGTAACCAAAGAAATTTTCTATAGAAGCTTTTTTTTTTTCGAAAATAGTACCGTCATTTTTCTCGCAGTTGCCCTTGCTGTCGCTTGCGTTCGTGCTCTCTCATGATCTACAGTATAGCGAGTAGCGTTTGTAGTCGGAATTAATAAATTAGACTCGGATACGCTTCTATCTGGTGGATGTTATTATCTCCAGAATTTTATTTATAGAGGCAGGCTTATACGAGTACTTTTATTTTATTATCGGTTATTTATACATGTTTTAGAATGCAATTCTCAAGTGATTAGAATCAACAGAATAAAGTCTTTAAGTATTCTATTATCGTATTAATAATATTGACCAAATTGATTTCTTCGCGGAAGAATGAGGATTATTTTCTTATTTAAAAGAATTCAACGAAGCGAAAAATCACTACAAATATATGAACTATTTTTTCACTTACTCCCAAAATATAAAAAAATACTAATACAGTCTTAGTAGTCCGTTTGAATTCATATAATTACGCACTACTTACAAAGGTAATTGTAAATGAAAAGATATTACTCTATTAAAATATTTCAGTGGTTTCTGAAGGAAATAATTGTTTTGCATATATTTTGTTTGCGGATAAATATTTTCTTAATAATGGAGTAAATAAAACGGTATACCGTTCCGAGAAATATGTCGGAATGAAGATGCGAAGGTACACTTTCTCTAATGGTAAATTAAGAATTGGAAAAAATTGCAGGATGTTGTCTGGGAATTGGAAACAATTAATATTATACAACATTATCGCATGTCGTCTTCATCTAATAAACGGATGCGTCTCCTGCTTTCGTAATAACTTAAATTATTTTAGAAGATACCGTTAGAATTTTGTTTCATTTTTTATCATAAAGTACTCGATAAATGGATTCAGACGTACGTTTTTCACTGGAACTTTGACTCACCAGCTCTTCAACTTATCATACTGTAGAAGAAGTTCTTTTGTTCAATCATCTTAAGTTAAAATTAATATTCAGTAATGTTCACAACCCTTATCCTGATACAACACCAAACAATTGGAATATAAAAAATATAATGTATTATAAGGCTAGTTTTTATCAATCAAAATTTCGAAAGTACTGCTAGGATCGAACATTATACTGAGTTATTTCAGAACACAGTCCGTAACTGTTACATAATTATCCACTCCACGCACATTAGCGTTAACTCTAGAAAATATCTTCACTTCTTGACCATTCCCCTTATAGTCGGGGAGCTACCAAGAAAATCCACGTATGATATGCTCAAAGCTAAAACTTTTTAAAAAGTTAGCGAGTGTTTTGAGGAACAGGGAAACGCAAGTATGGCAGCCTGTAGGTGTCGGCGTTGCACTGCACAATTTTTTGAATGTGTCAAAAAAATTATGCCATCGGGGAATGAGTACACAGCTAATTCTTGTTGTAAATTCATTAGATAGCCAAAATGTGAAGGAGTTCTATGCCATACCGATATGGCGTCTCACACAGTACGCCATATTGAATTCAAAGTGTCATTTTTCAATGCTCTCTTGTATTACGAACTCAAAGCTAATCTTTTGCTCTAATGGTAGAAAATTGTTTTTCATTGCCGATTATGACCACGCCAAACGGTTTCGGCGTCTTTAAGAAGCTGCCATACTGGGCGTCTTTAAGACGGGTGCAGTGGTCAATCGCGCCGCTCGGCTTCACTTTCATTGCGCCTTTGGGTTTAGAAACTCCCATTGACTCGCGCACATGTTAGACTCCTTGGTCCGTGTTTCAAGACGGGTCGGAAAGTTGACTGAGACTTACGCCGCCGGTTGATCCGAGGCGAGTTATTCACTCAAGCCCCCCTCTCCTGTCACCGCGCGAACGTGTCGATGGGATACGCGCGAGGACGAGCCCCTTCGGGCCGCCCGCCGCGCGCTAGCTAACCACCGCGTTCCGCGCTTGCGAAGGGCCGAAGCCAAGGTCCGGAGAGGCCCGCCGCCCCCTCGCCCGCCTTGCGACGGGGTAGGTGACGGTCGAGACGTCTTCCACGTATTTCATGACCGTCGTAACTGCCGCCCCGCTACGGGGCGGGCTTACACGGCGGCCGGGAAAGCGCCGGCCCGGGCGCTGTGAAGCCGCCCGCCGAAACGCACACCGGGGACTCGGCGCCGAGACGCGGCCGAGACCGCGCCCGCGGCGCCGATAATAACCCCGGGCCTTTGGCCGCCGACCAACGGATCGCGACGCACTATGGCGAAGGAAAAGTGCACACCGGCCCTCGTACAGACTCGCGGGGGTTCCGTTTCCCCCGCTCAGAGCAGGATCCGCCCGACCGGGCTCTGCGAGAGACCGACGAGATAGCCGAAGTTAGTCTGCGGCCGCGCAGCGGTCGGGTAGCTCGAGCATGCACGCGAGCGGTGATGAGTTTCCCCGGCCTAGTTTGCTCAATTACCTTCCGTTTCCCCTTGGGCGGTTTCACGTACTCTTGAACTCTCTCTTCAAAGTTCTTTTCAACTTTCCCTCACGGTACTTGTTCGCTATCGGTCTCGTGGTTGTATTTAGCCTTAGATGGAGTTTACCACCTGCTTAGGGCTGCGATCTCAAGCAACCCGACTCTGAGGAGACGAGCCTCCCGGGCGCGCACGTCGTCCACTACGGGCCTGGCACCCTCTGCGGGCCGTGGCCCCTTTCAAGAGGACTTGGAACGAGCCAACGCGCGCCGGGTAACGGCCGCTCCTTAACACCACATTTCTCGCCGACCGTCCGGCCGGGAGATTCGGTGCTGGGCTTCTCCCTGTTCACTCGCCGCTACTAAGGGAATCCTGGTTAGCTTCCTTTCCTCCTCTTATTAATATGCATAACTTTAGGGAGGAATCACGCATGGGCTGAGGTCGTAAGTTAGATAGAAAAAACTAATAGTATAAATATTCGTCTTATTTATCATACTTTTTTTCAGTCAGATAAAATATTAAGCTGCCGAAAAAAATAAAATTAAAAAAACGTTTTCTGCTCTAGATGGGCGTGAGTGGTGGGGCGAGAGCTAGGAAACCTTTCAAAAATATTATTTTTTATGTTAGAATTATAATGTAACCACTCATACGTCATTTGGTTTAGGGGAACTTTTTACCATCTTATCCGGGGGTACCCTTTCCGTTACGCCTGCCGGACCCTTACTTGCCGTGCGCGCATGTCGTGCGGGTAGCGTCGTGCAGGCGTTAGCACCCGGGGCACACGTCTTAAAATCCAAGAGAGCGCCCAGGCGAAGGCTCCCTCCCGTCTGCGAGCAGTAGATTTTCCTTGGACTCGAACTCATGCTCGCCTCCCCCCCCCCCGTCGGGGCGCTTTCCCGGCGTGCAGCTGAGCTGGAAAGGGCCCTCGCCTCCGTGTGCCCACACGGTGAAAGTCGCCTCTTCGAAGCTTGAATTTTTTCCAGTTGAATGCCGACAGAGAGCGTCCCTTACGCATGCGCGCAGTAGACCTGGTGGGACCTGGGTTTCGAACCCGGACCTTCCCCTCGTGGACACTTTCCTCGGCGTGCACCGGAGCTCGAAAGTGCGTTCTGACGAGGCGTCTGCCTCGCCTCCACGTGCCGACCCTGTAAAAGTTGCGCTTTTGGGACTTGAATAGTTTGTAGGGGAATGCCGTTGCAGACCCGCTTTCTTATATGCGAGCTGTCGACCTCCCTTTAATTCGACCCCCAGGCCCGCTTTTTCTCCTCCAGGTCTCTCCCCTGCGTACAGGTTAGTTCCTAAGTGCGAACTTAAAAGGCGTCGGCCTTACTACTGTGGGTCGTCATTGTCTAAGTTGCAACTTTGGGACTTGAAGATCTTCAAAGCGAATGTCGGTAGAGAGTCACGTTCTCGTATGTGGGAAGTCGACCTTCCTGGCTTTCGAACCTAGACCCGCTTTCCCACCTAGGGGTGTTTCTCCGGCGTGCAGGTTAGCTCCAAACTGCGAACATAAAAGGCTTCGGCCCTACTGCAGCGGGCCGACTTTGTCAAAGTTGCCAATGTGAGGCTCGAATTCCTTCCAGGCGAATGTCGGTAGGGATTCGCTCCTCCTATACGAGCAGTCGACCTTGCTGGCTCTCAGACCAAGGTTCGCCGACTTCCCTCGGAGCATTGATGGCCTTGGCGGGAATATACTCGTGCTTCACAGCGGTTAAATATGTGCAAAGGTATTTCAACTTGGTAGAAAAAGAAAACCAACGTATTTTTGTAATGTAAATGGTATGCGTAAAAGAGATGTTGATCCATGAGCAATTATTTATGAGCATCTCGTCATCGCTGTTTAGCACGGAATTAGGTTTATTGTTTAAGGAAAGCTCCAATGTGACGGGCTTTGTCAAGTTTGTAATTTAGTATTGTGCTGTTTTCACGTGTATCCTAAAGTGGATTTAGCATTTCGGCGGAAAGCATGCCACAATATAGTAATTGAGTGTAAATTTATTCCAAAGGTATTTTTTGTAAAGAGGCTTTCGTGTCTGACAATCTTGTTTATGATATGTAATGCTGTATAAATTATTCTGTTTTTCAGAGTTCTGTGAACAGGCATGCGCCTGATCGTTTGAATGTATAGTTTTGTAATGTAAATTTATTGTTCATTGTATGTTAAGGCTTCAGCCAAACAATTTTGTAATTTCATCTGTAATTCTGATTTATGGACAACGCTTTTCGGTTGTCATTTGCTTATGTTTTGAAAGGGTTTCACTCTTGTTTATTTGAATAATAATATTGTATTTCTTAATTGAAGAGGATCAAGTTGTACCACTTTAAAGGGTAGCTCTTTGAGCGTAATATTGTGACAACCTTCAGCCTTCAGCCTTCAAACATTCTTCCTTGCAAAGCCTCCCGATTCCTAGAGATTTTTATGTTCGTCTCGCTCCCATCTGTTAGACGCACGAGTCAATTAAATTCATTGTTTATTGCTTCCCTTTATTCAATCTTCAAAATTTATTAGGATATACGATATGACATTTTTGTCGCATTTTTGCGGCTGACGACCATTCCTGTATTGTTTAAATATGTATTTGTTCACCTGTCTGTGTTCTCCACTTCAAAAGATAACATACGAAGTGGTGGCCGTGACAGGACTGAACATACCACTTTGTCTTTAACATACAAAGTGGCGACGGTGAGAAGACACAATTTACGCCTCAAAGAGAACTGGTCCATTTTGAAATTTGTGTAATTATCTTTGTTTTCGCTGCTGACACTTGTTGTTTTCAGCATACTAATTTGCTCGATTCTTTTCAGCTTCACCAGCTTTTTGCCTTTGTTTTTCAGAGCTTGTGACTTGTGCTTCTGGCTTAATATTTTGTGGCTGTTTCCAGTATGTCATCAGAAAGCGACGTTCGAACCCACTCCCAACAGACGGAGGGAGAGCAGTGGGACGCAAGACTAATAAAGATCGACAAATATCGAAAATCCCGCAGCTACTACGAGGGAAAACTAGCATGGTATGAAAACGTCCTCGATTCCAACGGTAGAGGAAGTGAGATCGCGGGCCGGCCTGAGTCACTTAAGCTTTCGTATACTTGCTCTTTAACAGTGCAACGGAAATTAGATGCATTTTTTGAGGATGGTGAGCCAGGGGAGTTCGTTGATAGGTATTTTGCATTAATTGCATTAATGTTGGAGAATATAAATGTTAAGCGCTCCGTGTCAGCTCATGCCTCTCCTGGCCCTGCACCCCAGGCCACGGGCAATCTCCAAGGCCAGTTCGAACCCCTCACGGCCAAGTCGGCACCCCGATGAACCCCCTTGCAAATCCATTTAGGTCATTGTTCACCCCTAGGGCGTCACCCAGTGAAGGGCGTAGTTCGTTCAAAACCCCGAATATCAATTCTGGCGATAGTGAAGCCTAATGACACCCCCCCCCCCGCGCACCTTACCACGTTTTGCACTAAGACCCAGATTGCCTATTCTGAAAACTCCAATTTTCTCTGGAAAAGAATGAGAGTGGGACTGACTCTTTGAATCTGTGATTCACGATGCCCGAGATTTGCGGGAAATTGAGAAGTGGCATTTTTTGCATTCATACCTTGCCGGAAGCGCGACCAAGTTAATAGATGACCTTCCTCGCGTGGCAGAGAGCTACCGCGAGGCTATCTATATTTTTAAATCCCGTTATGAGAATCCTGAGTTACGTAAACACACAATTCTTTCTTCCTTATTTACCTTTTCGATAAATAATAAATATTCCCTCCAAAATTTATTTACCTTGCTTGATCATTTCAGACACAACGTGCGTGCCCTTGAAATTATTGTGTCCCAATGTTCAACGGGCTCTTTTAAGATTTTGTTTCTTATCACTTGTAAATTAGACGACGTTATCCACAAAGACTGGCAAACGTATTCCGCGAATATTCCTCGTCCTTAGCTCAGTGATCTTTATAATTTTCTTGAAACCAGTCTTTCTATCTTTCTAATATGGCCGCCGATAAAAAATCAAAAGAGAGACTTACTCCCAAACCTGTGCCGCCCAAAGAGAAAACTAATTTTGTTTCTAATCAGTCTAGCACTTGTTCACTTTGCAATTCTGATCACTTTTTGTCAAACTGCAAACAATTTATTGTCAAATCCCCATATGACAGGTACAACATTGTAAAAGCAAAGCAGCTGTGTTTCCTATGTTTACGTGCCGGCCATAGTCTTAAATAATGCTCTTGGAAATCTTGTCCTAAGTGTGGTAAGAAACACTTATTGCTGCACAGGGAATTTAAAGCTAAAACTAATTTAAATAACGATTATCAAGGAAATCAGAGTGAGCACTCGGAAGCAGCCGAATGTAAAACAGTCGGCGCCCATATTAACGAGAACTGCTCTTCTAAGGCCTTGCTTTCAACCGTTTCCGTTCTTGTCAGATCATCTGAAGGTAAACTACTTAGATTCAGAACTTTACTTGATAACGGTAGCACACATTCTTTGATTACTGGCGCCGCGGTAGAAAAATTAAAAGTGAAATCGAAAGTCGTCTATTTCAATTACCGGCGTGGGTGTCTCCGTTACGAAATACCTCAATTCTGCTAGGGTTTCTGTTATTTCTCGTATAAATTCTGACATTAAACCTAATATCAATGCGCTTGTAGTAAACAATGTCACTTCTGAAATTCCTACGTGTTCTTTGGACATGCTGAATTTGAAATTGCCTAAAAACGTAATATTTGCTAATCCCTCTTTTCATGTTGCGGCTCCTGTGGATACTCTATTAGGTGCCGATATATTTTGTAACTACATAAGATTAAAGATCACGTAAAGATCTGCGTAAAGATCACGTAAAATTAAACTTCCTCGCACCGAGGCATTAAATTTGTTTGAAAGAAACTGCCTTTGGTTTTATTGTGACGGGCACGATGAAAACTACATGTTTTGCTTTCACTAGTCTATGCAATTTCATTTCTGAACAAGATGAATTTTGAAAGGTTTTGGGAGTCAGGATATTCAGTCAGCAGATAGGCCTTCTCATGTTGATGACTCTTGCGAAAACATTTTTTCGCATACGACTTTCCGTGACGGTAACGGCAGGTACGTTACGGAGTATCCCCTGCTAACAGCCGACTTTGAAATGCCTCCCTCTAGAGCTAACGCTTTGAAACGTTTTATGGCATAGAGGCAAGATTTAAATCGGATTCGTGTTGAAAGGTCAATACTTCGAATTTATGCGAGAATACCTTCAATTAGATCATATGGAGCTCGCTCTTGATCAAAATGCCGACGGAGATCACGTAAACTATTTCATTCATCATCCCGTCTTTAAAGACAATAAAATTAGAATTGTGTTTGATGGATCATTTTGCAATGAACCTGACATTTCTTTAAACAGCTTGATGCCTCCCTGCACCGTAGTTCAGCCTGACCTTTCTTCAACCTTAAACCTTCAACCTATTAATCAACTTTCATTTTGGCAAATACGGTTTTTGTGCCGATATTGAAAAGTTTTATCGTCAAATATTAATAAAATCAGAACAACGCGATTTACAAAGAATCCTCTTGCGATTTGACAGAACTACACCCACACAGGCCTACCAGTTACAAACCGTAACATACAGCCTCACAGCTTCTGCCTTTTTGTCCACTCGTGCCTTGGTACAACTT